>JAULBS010070540.1:0-21761 GCA_032355785.1 Symmetromphalus regularis | reverse complement strand
ATCATCTAAAATTACTCTATGTCTAAATTACTCTATATTAATGACCTTTTTAGATATTTACATCCATTGTGTATTTTCTTAATATACATGTAATGAACCAAAATCTTGGAAAATTTTATATATATTCATCATCTAAAATTACTCTATGTCTAAATTACTCTATATTAATGACCTTTTTAGATATTTACATCCATTGTGTATTTTTTTGCTAATTTTACCTTTAGTTCCTCTTTGATGCTGGTTTTCTTTATCTAATGAACACAAATCTTGGAAGATTTTATATATATATTTGATCATCTAAAATAACCAGTGTATTGATATTGTAAATTTTACTTATTAATACTGTTATTATAGATTTGAATGCTGCTCCAGTGATAACAAACAGTGCACAAACCGTATCGTGGTCGGAGAACACACCAGTGGGCACATCTCTGTTTCAGTTCAGTGTCGTGGATACGGACAACACCACGGTAACCATGTCTGTAAACCCATTGTCTGGTTCCGGATACTTTGAGTTTGATGCAGCCAGTAAGTTCAACAAAACGTAATCTACATTTTCTTCTGTCTCTATCTCTCTTTATGTCTCTCTGTTGCTCTTGGTTTCTCTGTATGTCTCTTTGTCTCTGTCCCTCTTGGTCTCTGAGTTTCTGTCTCAGTATGTCTCTCTGTTTCTGTCTCTCTCTCTCCTCTCCACTCTCTCTCTCTCTTCCTCTACTCTCCTCTCCTCCCTATCTCCTCTCTTCTTCTCTCTCTGTCTCTCTCTCTCTCTATCTCTCTCTCTGTGTCTTCTCTTTTTCTCTTTCTCTCTCTCTTGCTTTGTCTGTCTGTCTATTTGTCTCTCTCACTCTTTCTGTCGCTCTCTCTCTCTTTGTCTCTCTCTCTCTGCCTGCCTGTCTCGCTCTCTCTCTTTGTCTCGCTCTCTCTCTCTTTGTCTCTCTCTCTCTGTTTCTCCTGTCTGTCTGTCTGTATGTCTGTCTGTCTGCCTCTGCACATCAGTCTTTCATAAATTTTATGAAGGTGATATAATATAATTTTCACAACAACTTTCAAGACTTACAAACTCCACCATGTGCTTATTCATACTTTCACTCATTTTATAATTTAAACCAAAACATTTTATTTGAAAACAATTTGACAACATGATCAATTATTAAATGATAATAACAAAACTTAAATACAAGACTTTAATGCCATTTTGTTTATACAGCAAAAGAGCTTAAACTAAAGAGTGGACTGGACTATGAAACAATGGCTGACAAATCATTCAACGTCAGCATTGATGTGAATGACGGCTTTAAGACAACAACTGGATATGTACTTGTAGACATCACCAACGACAGCGATCCTCCCACATTTAACAGTAAAACATTCACTGCCACCATCAACGAAGGAGCAGTAAGTGTGCAGTAATAATCAGGGCCACACAGAGCTGACAGAAGGCCTGGGCATAATGGGTAATAGAGGCCCCATTTCAAATTTCTCAAGGCAGTCCCTATGGTATGGCCTGTACAGCCATGGCCGTACCATTTTAAAAATGATTTCTTATTTCTGCATAAGTAATAGTTCTTTGGAGGCTCGGCTTGGTTGCCTTTGGCAATCTTTAAAAAGTAAAAGTTAAGTTGGTTTTATTTAATGACGTCTCTAGAGCACATTGATTTATATCTTATCAGTGGCTATTGGACGTCAATCATACAGTAATTTTGACATATGTACATGTATTTAGAGGAAACCCGCTGCCACCACATTGGCTACTCTTTCCGATAAGCAGCAAGTGGTCTTTTATATGCACCGTCCCAAAGACAGGACAGCACATACCATGGCCTTTGATAAACCAGTTGTGGACCACTGATTGGAACGGAAAATAGCCCATACTGCAACTGAGTCCACTGAGAAGGATCGATCCAACAACCGACTGGTTCACAGGCAGACACGCTACCATTTGAGCTAGTTCCCACTCCCAATCTGAATTTCAAGGGCTGATTATGGGTATTTTTTTATCTACATTATATAAAGGTTTAATATAATCAAGTGTCTATTGATCAGTCTTAAAGTCATCCAGGGATTAAGTATAAATATTGTTTATTGAATAAAAAATTAATCATTCAAATGACACTGACAAAAATAATAGGTAGATTCTAAATAAAATGAGTTTAAAGAATGTTATATTTTCTGATAATCATTATTATTGATTGGTTGTATTTTCAGATCACTAATTTAGATGTTCTTCTAGATAAGCTGAAATCTCAGTTGCCGAACCTCACCTATCTCAGTCTCCTTGGTAACACTGCTTGTCCAAACCAGCTCTCATGTTCTGATAAAGATGATGATGATTATCAGAGATACAGGTAACTTTACACTGTAGTATAGGCAGGGCCAGATTTACAGAGGACAATTGACCTGAGATCCCCTGCCAGATGGACCCCCCAGACTAAGGACTTATTTTATTTAAAAATGTAATAATTATAAAATTAGTTCTATTCATTTTTTTATTTGTCATGTAATTTAATTTCTATGATTAGGGGAGCTCAAACCTGAAGTGCCATAGGACCCCCCAAAGTTTAAATTTGGCCCTGAGTTTAGGTATAAAGTGCTTTTAGTGGCATGAGCTTGTGGAATTTCCCTTTAGCTCAAACTTTGTGTGATGATGGTTACTATAGATACAGTTACCTTTACTTAGTAATATAATATGATAATGATTATTACAGTATTGTACTCAAATGAACCATTATATATAGTACAATATTTGAATAAAATTATAAAGCTTTCTTTTAGGTATCATGTCTTGTTTTACCTTCCCAAGTTGAAATTTCTGGACTCCTCGCCAGTGAAGAGTTTTGAACTGAGTGAAGCGAAGAGAACTGGACCCTTTATGAAGGTGGTCAGATTGGAAGAAGAAGACAGTCCAACAGTAAGTGTTATTTTCACTGCTTGTGTTATTAATCATATTAGTCCATCAGGACATGCACTTACAACCTATAGGAGTTTACGGTAATATGTTGTTACCATGCTGGAAAAACAGTGGAACCGAAATTTCGTTTCCCATAAGTATTGACAGCAAGATTACAAACAATTTGGGGTCAAAACATTTCCAGTCAACATTCGATTTAATATCTTATAAAATGTGAACATTGTCTGCTCTAAACTGCAGTAAGCGAGGGTATGTATAGAAAGTTTCTTTTTGCTGTCCCAGAATGCATTGCTTGAATTTTCAGGTTGGCAGGTCACGCCTCACTACCATTTGTCGATTGTAATATTGCTACAGATGCTTGTGTTTCCATTCATTAAAGTAATATGTACAAATTATGCTATGGTATTAGAGATTGTTTGAAATACTTAATAGACAGACATACACAAATTATTCATCAAGACTGGGTTTCCATTACCTGTTTACGGAACCAAAAATATTGTTACCAATGATTTCCCATGAGCCTTAGATTCGGAACCCAAAATGTGTTTTCCATAAAATTGGAACTGTTATAATTGTAGTTGTTCCCCTTCAAAAGGGTGAAATAAATCTTCAATTTTTGCCCATTTTGTTTTAAAATTATTCTGAAGTGTACGTATTTTTTTCATTTTCAGAAATCAAAAAAGTCTACCAAGGCTGAAGAAAAACCCTCAAATTATACCCCTCTTCCATCCAAGGACAATGAAGGACAGCATGCAGGTAACAATGTTCTAGTGAAAGAATGAATATTTTTTTAATTTAACATTTTATTTTTAAAATTAAAAATGAGTACTGTATTATAAAAAGATGCTACGTTTTCTTACATGTTCAGTGTGGTCAGAAATGGAAGATGTGTCATATCAATTTATGTATTGTAATTAGCTTCAAGCATATGCAACACCAGCAAATAAGAAAATGTCAACAGCAAAATAAATGCAGTGGAGAAATAGTTTCCACATCATTTTTTCCACAGCAATTTTAGCATAAAGTTTACTTTATTTTTAATAATAATAAAAAATACACCTTGAAAAAAAACATTGTCATGGAAAAAAAATGTGCCACGGAGAATGAAAAACTCTGGCAATCTCCATGGCATTGCCAAGTGCTGCATGCAGTTTAAGGAGTTGATATATGTAATTTGCAAGGTCTTGTTTATAACACTGCTGGTTCACTGTATATGTTCAAAAGAATAAAAATGAAGTTTGACTAGAGAGGGTCATTTTCAATGATAATATTACGATACAGCCTTAGGTATTTATATGTATCAACATCTTATTTATATATGTTTTAATTTCAGGAACATTTGGCAAAACCAAGTACATATACTACGGACGTCATTCAGAAGGAAACCGATTTATTCGAAACAGTGACCTTTGATCCTTATTAGTCGAATGAAATCACCGAACTTCATAGACCACCGCTGTTGATGAGGACTTGTTGAGAATTGTGAACAACTTCTAAAATGTCAATCAAATCAATCGTTTAATGCTTAAGGATACAAAATAACTTACAGGATACAAAATAACTTACAGGATACAAAATACCTTATAAGATACAAAATAACTTATAGGATACAAAATAACTTACAGGATACAAAATACATTACAGGATACAAAATACCTTACAGATACAAAATACAGCAGAATCCTCTCAATTGCATATGCATTTTCCCCAAATATTTTATGCAATTAACAGGATTATTCCTTTATCAGAAATCTCCATTTAAAACCATTCTTGTACTGTCTGGTATAAAATCAAAGTACATTTATCAAACAGTGATGACAAAAATCAGAAATATTCAGTATGGTAAGGAATTCTTTTATCATGTTACCTGTGTGCTATAACCAATAATATACGGTTACATTTACTTTGAGGTTATTTTGTGATTATTTGATAAACATACTAAAATCTGCAATGGTTTTTAGTGCTTTGGAAATTATTTTTAGTTTTCTTCATTTTCTTATATAATTAACCAGACATTACAAAGAAAGCATATGCAATTAAAAGAAATTCTTTGTATATAACTATTTGCACACAAATGGTTCTGTACAGCAGAATGTTATGCAAACAACAGGAATATACTATTATCAGGAATGGAATTTTGTACCTTGCAGGATAAAGATTACTGTAAACCAGGATAATATTGTGACATGTTTAGTTTTTTTGAGGAATTCCATAGCAGATTTTCAGGACATGTAAATTTTGTGAATTTACCATTGGTGCTTTAATCACTCCATAGCCTGTAAAAAAATATTTTCATTTAAATGAATTAAAATTTATAGGAACATTTTAAAAATTGTTTATGATAGTTAGTTGCTAGTAAAAGCAATAATGTGTGTTTCAATTTATGATGAATTGCCAAGGATTAATGTAACATTCATTAACGTGCCCCAATCCCCGCCGTATTTCATATTCCATTTGACTTCAAATTCACAAATGTTCCCTCCATAATTTCCCCATTTTTTTTTTATGAATTCATTTAAATTTCAACCTGTCAAAATTAACCAATAAGTTGTTTTGTTGTTTCGTTCATGCATAGCTCACTCAAGTCTAATTCTAAATAGCCCATTTTTCATTCTCAGATTTACACAGTCATATTTTATAACTGACACAAAATGAAATGAGTTATCTAAATTTTTATTTGCTTAACCCCTTTGTGAGTTATGGAAATTTTCATTTCTGATAGAATTGAATTTTGCCATCCTGTGAAAGTGTGATTCATGTTGTTAAAATTTGATTAATTTCTCTATTATAGATTTGATTATTGTGAAGCCATACCCGGTGTTTCATCATTTGTTTTTGTATGTTTTAACAATACCACTAGAGCATTTTGATTTATTAATCATTAGCTATTAATATATGTAGTTTGGTAATTTTTATACATACCGGTAGTCTATATGTGAAAGTTTTAACCTGCATTTGGTAGGTTTTGAACCACTGTCTTCAGCTTTGACTCAATCGCCCCCAGGCTCAAGGGTGAAGTGATGAAAAATTCTTCTGGCATATTTTGTATAATGAATGTTAAGAAGGTAGGCATAGCAACACTTCCTACGCCACTGCAAATTTATATTGAGGCTGAGGTTCAAAAGATAATATTAAGATATATTTACTATTGAAAGGGTGTGAAAAGTGGGTAGAAATCTAACTATAATGGGATAAAATAGAAACTGTTGAGCAAGGGTGAGGGGGGGGGAGAGCAGGGAGATGTCTGAATCCCTATCACTCCTTCTCCTCTTATGATCATAAAAATAAATAATGTATGGATGTCCATTCCCATCGATAACTGTGAAACACGGATCACTATTTTAAAATTCTTTTTACTGGTAAGCCAGGGCCGTAGCTCGAGGGGTGGAGGGAGGGGGCAATTGCTACAGCCCTGGACATATCTTACTAATCTGGGTAACTTTACACCCATATGGACATCTAATTTTAGAAGTACGTGTACTATCAAACCCATCTTAAGCAGTCAATAAAAATAAAAAAAGTGATCTTTTAAGACAGTTGCTAGCTGATTTAGGAGAAAATAAAAGGTGGCTCTTTAAGGTGGAAGACTGCTTAATGCAGGTGACAGACCGTACTTAGGATGGATCAACAGAATGTATTTTGATCAACAGAATGTATTTTGATCAACAGAATGTATTTTGGTTGCAGTCCTGGAGGCTAGTATATTCTTCTTCATGTTATTTATTTCTTGTCAAATTCATGTTTTTGTATACATGTTTGAGCTTACTTGTATACATGTCCTGCATGCTGTCAGTGAGGGAGGGTGGGGGGAATTAACATGTTTTTTGTTTAATTACCAGGAATATGATATTCCTAGATGTGCAGTTGAGTGATTTTCTGGTTTGAACTGCACATATATTAAATTTACACTGTGGCTCATCAGACTGTGTTTATAGTATACACAAAGTTTGGACCAAAAATACTCTTAAACAGTTTCTATATTAAACGGGGCCCACATTTTCAAAGCTCTCTTAGCACTACGATATCATAAATTTGTCTTAGAGACATCATTTTTTGTAGTCACTGTATACAAAATTCATGAAAAATGACATCACTTAGACAAATTGTAGCTACGAATGCTTCGAAAATATAGGCCCAGATGTCATTTAAGGCAGTGCTGGTGCATTTTGTTATCTATTCTGTAATATGGCCGTAGGATATGGGGTGGGGGGCTTTTTTTTTTTTAATGACCTAAATGTTTGCCATTGTAACCAAAATCTGATAGTTTGTACCCGATCCATCAGTGCCCCCCACCCCTAGTCATTCCTGCAGACCTGTGTATTATGTGTGTCTTGATCATGTAATCTATGCAACAGTACACAAAGTTCTACCTTCATTACATTGTCACTGGTATAAAACAATTTTGGTTGATTAACCATGAATATATACATATACATTAATTTTGTAACTGGGATACGTGAAATAAATATATTTATTTTTGTCAAATATTGCTTTTGAGTGTTTTTACTTCACTGTTAATAAATTAACATTAATATAGATTAGGGCCTCATGACCGGCAATGGTCAACAAAAATTTCGGATTTTTATTATTAAATTTATTTTGTGCAACCCAAGGCTGTTTTGGTACACTTTTGTGAGACCTTGTGCAACTTTTTAACAAGAGACCTCGAAGCTTTATATAACTTAGGGCCACACCAAGTCTAAATCTGCCACTGATCATAAATACTAGTACCCGATGTCCAAACTTGTTTTTTTATGGTGGAGTGGGAATTACAGACAGTAGCGTGAAACAGTCAGTCATTGGTTTGATCCTTCTTAGTGGACCCATTTGCAGTTTGGGCTATTATTCATTCCAACCAGTGGTCCACAACTGGTTCTTCAAAGGTCATGGTGCATTCTGTCCTATCTGTGGGACAGTGCATATAAAAGACCCCTTGCCATTTATTGGAAAGAGTAGCCTATGTGGCAACTGGGTTTGAACTTCCCACTAAAGACCATATCTCTAAATAAATGTCATAATGACCATATGATAGACATCCAATAGTCAATATGCTCTAGAGGCATCGTTATATAAAACAAACTTTACTTTTAGTTTTTTTAAAGGAATATTAAATGTCCAGTAACTTAACGTATTTTAATAATACAGCAGACAAATGCAACAACACTCAAAAAATTAATAATGTCTGAAATAAGACTGTAATATTTACATTTCTATCGGAACTGCCAATAGCCATAATGAATTTTAAAATTATTTTGAAAGACAACACATCATACAAGTCTTTTTGTAGCAATGAACACTACTTTGATTATTGTGCAAATGGTTATATCTGAGACATCTTGTGTGACAAATGGTATTTTTTTAAAAACAGTATATTATTCCCAACATTCTTCACTTTCATGATCACACTATTCAAGTAGGTCATAAAGGTGCACGTTTTAAGGAAGAGGTGGGGGCATCAATTTGCTAATTTTTGTTTCCCATTTTTAAGGTATATAAATTATATGAGGAACCTAAATATGTAAATATGGTAATGACGCAGTAACATCTAATTCTGCTCACTTCCTTTTTTTTTTACACGAAGTGAAAAATTGTTTCTTAGAAAAACAAGGGGGGTGGGTGGTGGATTAACCAAATGTGTTCGCTACCATCATACATGTGCAGAAAGCATCCATCCAGTCTTTAAATATGAGTAAAAATTCTGAGTGAAGTTAAAAATAACCACCAATCTTATGGTGAACCACACTTTTTTTCTTTATACTTTATTGTTTCTCCCATTTTAAGTTAGTATCTCTATAAAGCAAACAAAACGTAGCAATATTTAAAAAAAATAAGATTGTATTGTTCTGCATGCCAACAGACCAGTAGAATTATGGCAGATAAGTAAATTTTGGTTTGTATTGTTCTGGTGAACTAGTTGGCTAAATATTTCCCATCTCCTCACCCCTGATGGGAATACATCACTGGAAAGTTTAGGTTGGAATGATAGAAAGAAGAAAGAGGGGTTTGTGTAGTAGTCTTTCCAGCATATAAATGTACAACAAAACATCACTATGTATGATAGGTAATTTATTAACTAATGTTGGCATCTACATGTATAATTACTGAATACATAATGATCTGATAACTCTTTTTAGAGTCTTATCAGTTTTAATGAATAATTAATCTAAAAGGCTACTCTACATGTATATGAAGTACAATATTCACCATATTAAAAACAACACTATTTAAAACATATTTTAATGTATTATAGATCTATAACACAACATTATGGTTTTGGCAAATAAAACAAGACATTCCAATAACAATTGAAACAATAATGAAAGAAAATAATGGTAACCATTAGTAACTTATTTCCCCATACCTCCATGTGGAGTCCTGTGAAAGTGCTTCAACAACATTCTGTTGTATTCAGGGATATCGTCCACAAAAGTGAACCATTGACGTAGCTAGGTTTTTATACTGGGAGGACCATTTTAAATTTGGGGCTAGGTGGTGGAAGCAACTGCACAGAAAGCACTAACAAGAATACAAGACAGGCAAATATGAAAGGTAGCAAAGATAAAAAAAGTTGTGATGAGCATTTCTCAACGACCCCCTCCTCGAGGGCCGGCCTATGAAAATGTGGAGCTCAACTGGAGCATTTTTGGCAGGGCCTCCAGGCTGTTAGAAGACAGTTTTACTTGACAATACTAGGTTACCCTACCGCTTGGTCCAACTGGTTTAAAACTGGCCCTGCCATCCCCTGTCTATCCTAGTGTCCTTAACATAGCCAATGAATTACAACAAGCCCAAAGGAGCACCAGGAACATAACTGACTAGTCTATGAATCCGTTTCAATTAATTTTTATTTTACCTAATCAAAATTTAATACTCTGCACATAAAGATGACCAAACAAAAAAGAAGTAATTAAAAAAACAAATACAAATGTTGGATTAACTTGTGCGTCAGTTCAGATGGATATAAAGGGGAGATAACTGACCAATAATTGCTATTAAATACCTTCGATATTAATAACAGCACAAGACAAAATAATATAACAATAAGCCTTCAAAAATCAAAATTATAGCTGACAACAAATTGCATATAATAAAATAGAGATGCAATACTGACTTGAGATGCATCTCGAAGTTTTGCAATACACTGGTTTTTATTGGCAAATGTTGACTACTTCATTCTGATATTCACTACTTCATTATAATATTTATTGTCCAATATTTAACTCAAGTAGCATCTGTGGATATTACTGATAAAATCAATACTTGTTTTAATGCTGAATATGTCGACTTCTGACTGCAAAATAACAGTTGTGTCCATTTTGGCCCACTTAAAATCAGCACAGAATCAAAGGTCTTGGTCATGTCATTGTGTATACTGAGGGCAGACTATCTATAAAAGTGTTCTGATTTTAAGTGACACTTAACTTTAAAATTAATTTTTCTCAAAGGTACTATTTTGGACATAACTGTTTTTTTGCATTCATCCCTCAACCTTGTTACAAAAAAATGAAAGTATATAAATAATAATAAAAATCCTCTCTTGTATATATTATGCATTCCAGTTATTTTATTTTTTATCAACCTCTTGCTTTTTGAAGACATGACTTAGAAACATGATCATAAAAATTTCTATAACAAAAAAGCAGAAGACTGTTCTTCTAAGATACTCATCAAGTGAAGACACAACATATTTTAAACTAACAATCATAACATGAAACAGACATCCGTCACTCCCAAACCTTTCCTAAAATTCAAGCATGGGAATTGGAAAAAGTGGCTGTGGAGTATTCAGCCTAAAATCCAAGGGACACCTACACCCCTATAGGGTGCAGTGGCAATGCCCTGATAGAAGGTCCATGAGGGCAAAATCTCTCACCTGAAAATGAATTTGGGTATTTTGAAGCCAATCTTTTGCCACAGTGCACAGAACTTGAGAAAAACTGTTTCCATTTGTATCTTCATTGACACTTTTTTTTTTACTTAAAGCCTTGGAGCATACTTCACTGACGTGTATATATGCTAATAGTAATGGGCATACAATTCCCAAGCCTGAAAATTCTTTTAACCATTTCTCTCAAAATTCCTTTTAATTCTTCAAACCATTTAAAACCTCTAACAAGTATGTAATAATGTGCGATTTATTTTAAATGACCCCAATTTCCAGACAATAAAAATACATTGCAGGGACGTAGCATGATCTGGACTTGGGGGGAGGAGGTGAGTGATCAAACATGAAACAAGTGGACCCTTTTTCTATTTTGTTTTTGCACCACCAGAAACTCCATATGTATAAATCTGAAAATACGGACTATTTACTTCAGTGGGAGGGCGTTCATCCAATCTCCCCAGGCTACACCCCTGCATTTTCAGCTTCTATCAACACAAAATAACAAGAAACATGTTCAGTGTGCCAAAATTGACACTACAAGGAAGAAATAATGTGGCTAATGTGTTTAATGACCCAGTAATATATAACAATATATGTTATAATGTCCAGTAACTAAAGCCAATGCCTTTAAATCTGAATGAGTGGATAGATATATGATTAAAGCCATTGCTTTCAGTCAACAACATATAAACAAAATGCATGGTACTTTGTACCTGTCTTTCTCTCAACAAAGCTGCCATATCTGAAATGATTAAAATAAGCTAAATGCTCTGTAAATGTTAAGAACAGTGGACTAGGCGTTAGTACAAACATGCACACTAACTAATAAAACATGCAAATATATGTGGATGAAATGTAAATATGCTCTCTAAAATGATTCTCCAAAATTCTTCAAGATAAAACATATGGTTCAGAACAGTAGACCCGAAACTCTGCTGTATGATGCCAGTGCAAGAAAAGTGATGACAGTGCAATTATTTTGGTTCAGATATAGGATTTCACAAATGAGGGTGGTGGTTGGGGTAATGTGGGACTGATGGAATAGGCTCCTCATCTTTCTTTTAGGAAGTACTCAAAGGTTGAATGTTTTCCTGCAAAACAGGTATTTATGTGAGAGAGTAAATCATACACCAAATCTATGCTTGTTATAAAGTAGTCAAATGTCCAAAGTTCACAAATTTCTTGATATATTCTTTTAGCTATTTTTTTTTGATAACCAGAGTAAGCTACTGTGAATCAAGTCCCAATAGCTGATGTTTATTTTTGTGCAGGGATTTCTTTAAACAGGATTTTAAATTTCATTGGAAACACTTTTTTGGTTCCAAGCTTTTGGATAATGGGAACCCATCGGAAACTGTTTTACGTTAATCCAAAATAACACAGCAGTGATATGAAAATCACGGGAAACAAAATTTTGGTTCTGTGATTTAGATGACACGTTACCAACATGCTACAGCCCGAGTATGGCAATCAACGTAACACTTTTTTCACCTATCATTCTCATTCCTATTTTTTTAATCCACCAATGTGTTATGTTCACAACCACAAAACTACTTATATTCTGCACTTTTCAACTTTAAAGTTTAACAGTAAAATTCATTTAAGTTCCCAAAATTTGACTTCTTCATGGGAGTATAATTTGAAGGCACTTTTAATATTATCGGTAGAAGTATACATATAAATTTTTGATGAAAGTATTAGATATAATACTAATTTCGCAGAAAATGCATTGTGCAAACACATGATAAATGAACTGTCAAGATCAAGGTGTAATGAAAGGTGAAATTATATAGTAATTTTTGGTATTTTTTTAATGCAAATGTGTCATTTGTCTTAAAATACTCGGGTACATAATGCCACACACATATCAGCTGAATCCAATCAAAAGCTTTACTGCTATTTTATACTTCCTAAACTTAAAGGGTCATCCATTTTTTCCATCATTTTCATGAGCGTACAAAACGTGCTCTTTTTCCGGACCCACTTCCTCACCCCAAAAGCGTACAAACTAAAATGGAAAAAAAATGATGATTTTTCTGATAGTATTATCATCTATTTTTATTATTTTGAAAAGCGTACATATCCCTTTAACGATTCCCACTCGTGAAAATGATGAAAAAAATGGCCGAGCGTATATGCAATGTCAGGTGTGTTTTTTTATACCTGAAAGAGTCTAAAGCCTAAATAACTTTAAGACTGGCCTAAAAAATTAATGAATTCATTCTACAATATTAGATGAATTTAAAACAGACTCATACGAAGCCAAAGATTGTGAAAGATAAAATGAAATGATAAAAACACCTAAATGAATTATCTATGTACATGTATTTGATGTTGTATCGAGAACTGACGACAGACAATGTATGAACAAATACTCCAGACAACAGAGACAAATAGCATGCATGTATGGTGTAAATAATATATGAATACAACACAAGACATTATTAAATGGTGTACGTAAAGTATACTGCACTGGGTTGAAAAAAATGGTTTTAAAAGAAGCCAACCGGGCTACTACCTAACCACATAAAAAATTATATAGTCTGAAAATGTAAAATAGAAAATCAAATCAATATATATTGATTACTGGTAGTTCAAAATGCTGATTCTCATTTTTTATATATGAACTAAAAATCTTGGTCTGAAAATGTAAAATAAACTGATTAACAGATCAATATTCTGATTCTCACATTTTATATATATATGAAATAAAAATCTTAGATTGAAAATGTAAAATAGAAAATCAAACAGATTAATAGTACTGGGTAGTTCACAATTCTGATTCTCACATTTTAAATTTGAACTAAAAATCTTTCTCAATTTAAACATTAGACACAGAAGACAAACCACTATCCACTGGTTTAATCGAGTGCGACATAATCTATATAAAACAGTCACCTGTTATATGATCATTTTGTGGATGGCTGTTTAAAACAGACTCATACAGCCATTAAAGTGATATTAACAAGGTTAATATGTTTAAAAGTTATTTTTATATAAAAACATCAAAATGGTTTTAAAAACCGTTTCAATGATGAAGGTAAATATTTTGGTTGCCATTAAGTAAAACCGGGTAGTCTCAGTCAATGTGATTTAAGCATAAAGCACAACCACACTCTCGTCTAATGGGAATTTATCATTAAATTTTGGTCACGTTGAGTACTTTTAAACCCAGCTAAAGTACTCAAGACAGTTTGTATAATGCATAATCAGCAGGCATGGTACGGACAAAAAATGGTTTTCGCTGAATTGTTGCCCTTAAAGCTTCCATACATTTTTTACACTTAGTCTTTGCTGCATTCAGGACAAAATTGCTAGCTAGACTAGGTTCTGTGCGTCATGTTAAACCCAATGAGAATGTTTGGAACCAGTGAAATTGCTACGTTGCAATCGTGTGTGCTAGCCTGTCCTGAAAGCAAGGGTGATCCAGTGACACAATGTGTATTTACGAACAGGCTTGCAAAAATTGCACGAACCATCGTTTCGTTCATGCATCAGTTTTGCAAATATATTTCGCATAATTGATTTACCTTTTATGAAAAATAGGCTAAATAAAGTTGTTTTTCCATTGTTTTTTTAAAACTGAATATGTAAATGAAAATAGGTTATACACATTTTTTTGACATAACCTATTTTCCGATTATTCAGATTTTGAATTTGTTCAGGCCTGCACACATAGAGAACATAAAAAGAAAGAAATTTTTATCATTTTTTTTTTCATGGAATTCCGCGAATTTGCAGAGAGAAGTACCAAGCCTGCTAAGGTATGCCAGACCAAGAAACTACATTAAGTGTTTGACTGTGCTTTCAGACAGTTAAACAACTCGTAACGATACTTTATCACTGTATAAACGTACTGTCACACAAGAGAAAGGTTAAGCTAATGTCTTGCCGTTTTAGCAGGAACAGTACTTTCATACACCAATAAAGTACTGTCACTCATCTTCTAACAAAACAAAAATAAATTTATATATAATTACATAAACATCCATACAGACACCAGTATACATAAAATATATATATATTACTGTATGGGCAAATCATTAATGTCGCCGTACAAATATACAGTTTGTGTTAAAATGGTCATAAAAACTTCCTACACATCAAAATGAATTTATAACATTTCAAAGATTTCTATAAAATCCTATACTAAAACTTATTTTTAATACACAAAGTAAAAAACTAACTGGATCAGTGGCGGGGCCCCCAGGGGTTCGACTCCTTATATTTTGCAATTTAAATAACATTTTAAAAATTATTATCTTTAATTTTTTTTTTACCTTAAAGAATCTGTGGAATCATATTCATATTATTGCCACCACCCCTCCCCCCACCCAAACATTTATTTACTGGATCCGCCACTGTTTAAACCATTTTGCAGGACACAAAGACCTGGTTTAGACAAAGAGTTCACTGTATAAGGAAATAACGTTAATCCAGTATTAAATAATAGTAAAATCAAAATAAAACATGATTTAAAACAATACATTTTTTTCGTCATATACATGTAAGCACATATAAACAGCAGTTTTAAAAGTTTAATATGAAAAACAAAATGATTTTCACAGCTGTACAACACTGAGCAACATACTGAATGCAACCCCTACAATTAAGAAAATGTCCACAGCAAAATGAATGCTGTGGAAAAATAAATGCCCACAGCATTTTAGAGTAAAGTATACTTTATTTTTAATAATAAGAAAAAAATACACATTGAATTTTTTTTTAATCTGAGGCAAAAAATGTGCTGCGGAGAATGAAAAACTTTGCGGCAATCTCCACGGCCCTACCGAGGGCAATTCTAGGGATTGCTGAATGACGTACAAACGATAAAACACAGCACATGAAAGGTTGTTTTAAAGTGTAGGTACACTCTCAGTTGCATCATCATTGTATAAATGCATGTATACATCACTACGTATTACTAATTTGAAAATGTCCAATCAACGTACCAGTTTCTTGGGTACTTGGTGTAAATCCAGTCAAGTTTTGATATTTTGCTTTCTTCAATAAAATATCAAAGTTAAAACGTCAGAATTAAATGAATTTTCAATCTAAAATATTTTTATATGTTTGTCTTTTCAGTACACATTGAAATTAATCAATAATTTTGTTTATGGTATTGGTCAAAATGGTCAGTTTTATTAGAAACTGAAAAATAATATTTCCCAGAAATTATTATATTAATTTCTGTGAAAGTAAAGAAATAATATTTCCCAGAAATTAATAAATTAACTTCTGTTTGACGTTATCTGTACGCAATACTTAAAACAGTATATTAATTACAACGACACAAGTACGGTGGATTAATGACGCTTTTTCCTTTCTACTTTTTTCTTTTTCTCCTTCCCTTTTACCTTCTCCTGCTCCTCTTCTTTCACCTCCTTCTCCTTCACTTTCTCCTTTTTTGGTTTCTTCTGTGATGGTTTGGCATGGGTCCTATCAGCAGGAGGTTTTCTCTTTTGCTTAGGGGGTTCAAAAATGGTGAACTCTGCAAACTGGTGAGAAATCCTGGATCTCTGTGATTTTCTCGTCTTGGTTCCACGAGGAACATACTTCTCTTCCGTCTCGGAATTATAGTCTAAGATACCCTCTTCATCATCGGCCTCTCCAGCGAGTATAAGCGGTGATGGCGTGAACACAGAGTTGAGTTTAAAGCTGCCTCCAGCACCAATTCCACTTACTTGGCTGAAACAGACCATATTAAAAATACCATATTAATCTTATTGTGACGTAAAGGCATGCTGGTAATCTAGAGACATCATGGACAGTATTAGATAATTTGTATATGGCTCATTCTTTATTTTAGCATAGATGTAAGTTTACCGAGTTCTCCACAAGGCTCAGTGGTAGGTATATGCCACTTGCACCGACCAGTGATCCACAACTAGTTTTTCAAAAGCTGTGGTATATGCTGTCCTGTGTGGGGAAGTGCATATAAATGAATACATGCAGCTAATTGGAAAGAGTAGCCTTTGTGGCAGTAGTAGGTTTCCTCTAAAGACCATGAGTCATAAAACACCATATATCTGACACCTAATAGCCACTGAATAAACAACGTGCAGGGGTGTCATTAAACAAGCAATTCTTTCCTTTCCTTTCACATTTGGGTAATACAATATGAAAAAAGAATAAAACACAAAGTTGTATTTTGACATTCCCTCAAATGTTTAACTTTAGGTGTGTACACCTATATTTTCGATGAAATTTTTTTTGAGCAATTTCTAACATGATGACCATTAGATTTTCTAAAACAGATATTCTAAACAAGAAGTCATCAGTAAAATGTACAGAGAAATTATAAAAACATTCGATCTGACCTATATCCAGATTATAACATATTTTAGCAACTTACGTAATAAGCCCATTCCTGCAAGCACGTTCCAGTGCATGTTTGAAGACATGTGGTCGGTTGTCAATATTGAAATTTTCATGATATTCAGAAACATATTTCTTCAGTAGAATAGATGATGACTGCTTGGGTTCAGCCGAGGCAATGATGGCGCAGCAGATAATGTCATCCATATTCTTATCTGCAAATTCAAATAACAGTGAATGACAATTTTATATCTGGGATTATCGAACAACTTTTTTCTCTCTCATATGTTGAAGAGTAAATTGTATATAATAATGATTTCAAGACATATCGAGGGCTGACTGCCAAAACCCCCAGTTATGTCCATTTTGGCCCACTTAGAATAAGTACAGATTCAAAGGTCTTGTACATGTCATTTTGCATACTGAGGGCAGCCTATATATATATATATATATATATATATATAAAAAAGAATCTGTTAATTATAAAAGGTTTATAAAAAGTTCAGATTTTACATGACACTTAACTTTAAAATTCATTTTTCTCAAAAGTACCATTTTGGACATAACTGTTTTTTGCAGTCAGTCCTCAATATGCACATTCAGGTGCTTGTGACCAGCATTTGAACATAAACCCCATGTGAAACACCGGAATCTAGCAGAGAAAGAAAGTACTTAATTAAAAATCATTTAACTTACCTTCCTTGGGATCAAACTCATCAGCTATCAGTCTGTAGGTTCCTGTGTTGCCAGTCTTTCCAGTTACCTTCTCCAGCATCCCTTTTTCCACACAGCTCTCCAAGGCAGACTTCAGACTATAAATTTATTTTAATTAAAAAAGAAAGCATAATATTAGATGTAAACTAGTGTAACAAAGGCTGTGGTATATACTGTCCTGTCTGTGGAAAGCATTTATAAAAGATCATTTGTTTTGCTCTGAAGACCATCAGTTGCAAATACCAAGAAATTTACACTTAATAGTCACAGAATAAATAATGTGTTAGGATGTGATTAAAAAAATAATTGTTTTGTTTAGATTTTTTTCAATTTCCATATTTTGGATTTAGCTTAGTAAGTATACTGATGTACTACATATTCCCTATTTAATGTCCCATCCCTAATTAACGCCCCCAGCATTTTGCCAAAAATTATTTACCCCAGCATAAATCCATAATTGTGCTGTAGTATCCAAAGTATGTAATGAATGCACACACTAGTAATCTGTATTGCACAAAATATTTAACAGTAAAAATATGATTTCAAACTATCGTGAACTCAGTAAACTGCAAATTTGTAAAATTGGGGGCATTAAATAGGGAATATATGGTAGTACTGTCAGACAATAAGGCAATATAGTTAATGTCAAAATGCGATAGTACACCCATTTAATAGGTGGTTTAAAGTGTAATAAAAATAGTATTGTAAAACCTTGACAAAACTATGTTTTTCTAAACATGAAGTAAAAATTGCATAATCATATAATTTAAAAAATTTAACTCTTGATATATAGAGGCACTGATATTCCGCGATAACGGAAATGTGGATGGAATCTCAGAAAAATGGAATTTCTCCAAAAATATTATTATACCTCCAAATACTGCAGTTTATTTATTAAATGGATTTTTCAGCATTATTTAAAAAAAACAGAAATGGTCGGTATCTGACTACACTAATGTCTGTACTTTTCACGCCAAATTAGTTTAGTGCACAAATGATCATCAGTCATTTGGTTTCGATGGAAGTAAAGAGATATTTGAAAAACGTCTGATTTAATGGAGAAAATCAGATGTTTTTCAAATATTTGTTTTTACTCAAATTCTCCGACAACTATGGAAGTTAAAGATTTATTACATATTTTGGATAAATTTATTTATAATATTCGTTATAATGTAAAATTATGGAAATGAATCTATAAAAGTCATTTTTTTTCATGTGATCGATTCTAATTATATTCAAAGATTTTCGCAAAAACTGAGAATTACTGTTCGATGTCATGGTGTATTAAATAAGTTTCAATTCAAAAAGAAAAAGGGAAAAAACTGAATTTGTTAAATTCTGAAATGGAAAATGGGAAAATCTGGAATGGAAAATCAGTGCCTCCAGATATATTAATTCAACTTCTGCAATTACTCACCGATCTAAATTGACTGAATAATGCTTCTCTATGTATTTCTTTATCTTGATCACAGATGCCTCCTTTGGTTCATTCATGTATGTTATAGCCAATGGGAATACCTCATCAACAGATCTGGGGTCATGATGTTGTATAGTTCCAAAATCCTTCACTTTTGCTAAATATAAAAAACCGAAAAAACAAATCACAATCAAAATATTCATTAATGAAACACAAATTTTCACTTTGTCGTAAGCCAGGCACAGATGGGTTTTGAACCACTCTTTTCAATTTGAGAATCTGATATTTTACCATTTGACCATAGAGGCTCACAAAAAATTTAAACTACCTCACTAGTTATTTTGTATAATTAGATACACATGCTGATATACATGTATTACCAAAGCTTTACATAAAATATGGCAGATTGTAGGTCTACAAAGGAAAGGATTGGGTTTTTTATTCAGTGGCTATTAGGTGTCTTTGACTCATGGTCTTTTAGAGGAAACCTGCCACTACCACATAGGCTACTCTTTCTGATTAGCATATCGGATATTAGCATATGCACTTACACACAGACAGGACAGCACATACCACAGCCTTTGATAAACCATTTCTGGATCACTGGTCGGTGTAAGTGGCTTACACCTACCCAATGAGCCTTTGCAGAGCACTCACACTGGGTTGGAGCTGGTATCGAGATTAAAAATCCAATGCCGTGACTGAGATTTGATCACAATACATACCAGCCATAAGTCCAACTGCTTAACCACTGTGCCATCGAGGCCAGTCTATTTTAGGTCTACAAAACCAACTGATTATGATGAAGACTGGTCACCTGAAGAATGTCTTCTCCTCTTTTTCTTCTTTGGTTTTTCTTCTGCTTCTCCACTTTCTGCATTTTCTTCATCTTTCTTCTCCCCATCCCCCTCTGAATCAGCTTTCTTTCTTTTACCAGCTGTTTTCTTAGACTTCTTTTTCTCAGCTTCCTCTGCATCACCATTTTCTTCTTTATCCTAAAAATATATATATATATATATATTTTAAATAAAAAAGACTGTTTATTATGCCAAGTACTAACATTTCCGGACAGTCATGAAGGTATTCACTTACAAACGAAGACAAGGATTCACATGAAATAGAGAGGGGTGGCCACATTGTGAATTTTAAACATTTAACCTATGAATCTGCCTATGCTGATTTACAAATGATCTTAGGAAAATTATACACAATTATTCGAACAACCAATGCATAATTAATAAAAACATGAAATGTAAATGTTGAAGTATTTTTTTGTTGTTGTTGTTTTGTTTAACGACACCACTAGAGCACATTGATATATTAATCATTGACTATTGAATGTCAAACCTTTATAAATTTTGACATATAGTCAAGTATGAGCCAGTCTCCAACGAGTTTTGAACCAAGGTCTTCAGCTTTAGAGTCCGATGTCCTACCACTGAGGCTAACAAATTACATTCTGGGTTTTTATTTCCAAAATTACCAGAATTTTTAACGAACAAGTCTTAAGTTATTCACATTTTCCAGGTTTTCAATATTGGTGGAAACACTAATTAAGTTTAAATTCTTATTTTGAAATACTGCTATGATTCTGTGCAGATTCATATTTTGAAATACTGCACTGGTCTCACAAAATGTTGAAGCTATTTAAAATACATTGAGTTCTTACATGTACCTCCTCTTCTTCTGTTTCAGCCTTTTTCTCTTGTTCTTCGTCTGGCTCTTCATCAGACGGGAGTCGGTAGTAACCACACATGCCTATACCCTTCACCTACAATCACACAATTGTTTTGTCAAAATTAAAATAGCACAATCTGCTATTCTGCTACATATTGAGGGATGACAGCAAAAAATCTCAGTTACGTCCAAAATGGCACTTTTGAGAAAAATTAACTTGAAAGTTGAAAGTGTCATGTAAAATCAAAACGCTTTTATAATTCAGATTCCTTTTTATATAATGACATGTTCAAGACCTTTGATACTGCTCCGATTCTAAGTGAGATAAAACTGCCAAAATGGACATAATTGTTTTTTGCTGTCAGCTCTATATCTATAGCAGAGAAAATCCACTGGATATTGCTATAGCCTAAAATATATAAATCAGTCATGTTTTCGATCTTAACTTTCATGCTTAAAAATGTAGTAAATTCATTAAGTTAAAACTGATTAAATTCTGTAAACAGTATTTATTTTAATAGTAAAGTGTTTGAAGTGACTACAACCTTTTGAACGACAAAACTGAAAATACGAAATTCTTGAGTTTTTTTAATAATGGAGGAGTTAGTGGGCTAATGTAAGACCAAAAATATTTATGGTGTGGGTTGGAGTGGGGCAGTGGTGGTATAAATTGTTACGTAAAAGTTATTTTATATTGAAAAAAAAAATATATATATATATATGGGCATTTCCATGCTAACAGGGAAAATAGTGTAATTTTTTTAAAATTGAATTTCCATCGTATGTGCAATTGTTTTGACAGGAAATAAGTTGTAGTTGCAGGAAAGCAGCTACTTTCGATG
>JAULBS010070529.1:0-21763 GCA_032355785.1 Symmetromphalus regularis | reverse complement strand
ATTAAAAATTTTATTTATGGGGTTGAATCCCGCCCCCCCCCCCCCCCGGTTCCAACGCCCCTGCTGCTTATCGCAATGAGTAGCCTATGTGGCAGTAGCGTGTTTGCTCTAAATAAATATGTAAGAATGACCATATGATTGACGTCCAAAAGCCGATGATAAGATAAAAATAAATGTGCTCTAGAGGCATTGTCACAAATAGTTTCGTAAAAACAGCGCATTTCGTAAAATTTTCACGTTTTATAGAAACGGTTGATGTTGTTGTTGTTGTTGTTTTTAAATGTGCATTTTGCCGGATTTTACGTAGTGTTTTTCGAAAGTGGTCGGTCAGTTTTACAAATCGAGGTGTACAATTTTACGATTCATGCGCAGTGGTTTTACGAAATCCGGCAATATGAACATTTTTCATTAAAAAAAAACATTAACCCGTTTTATAAAACGCTGTTTTTACGAAACTATTTGTAACAAGCATCATTAAATAAAACAAACTTTACTACATTTGATATAGATCATTGACCAGACTTACCGCTGCTTGACAAGATTATTATACCAAATTTAAATCAAGTTAGATGTTTATTCGTATTGTCGTCATATGTTGTCAACTGGCACACATGTAGGATTAAATGTTATAACTACAGGTTTTATCATTAGAACTATTTTTGTTTTATTTTATCAAAACGGTCAAATTAATTGTGACTGGTGAACGTCTTGTTGTGTGTGTCGTTAACCTGTCAGAATGTGTTATCTTGACCGATGAAAAGCATTGTCTTAAATGCATACTGTCACGGAACCATGACTTAATTAATGTCCAAACAAAGAACTAATTTTAAATATAAACATTTTATTTGTCCATAGAAATACTTCATTCAACTACTTACATAACAACCGCATCTCGCTTATTATTACTATTTTTAAAATAATAATGAATTATGCTAACGTACAAATAAATCGAATTTTTTTTACGTTTTTTTCCGCTGAATGAAGTGTGACGTATATATTTAGAGTCACGTGACGGGTATCCCCTCATTAGCCGTTCTTTTGAAACCTCTGAATATGTTTGTAGCTGCAAAATATTTCTTGAAATTTGAAGAATTCCAATTTTTAAATGAAAAAATCGATCGACTCGGCATGGAATTCCCTATACCATGGTTCAGTTAAAATGTCTTGCGTGATATGAAAGCGAGATCTAGTATCACAAACGCATGTAAATTGCATTCGTAATTAATATTTAGAGCACAAAGCCCCTTAAATTCCGTGGGAATATGCCTTTAAAATATGTCTGTTGACATAATGGGGGGGGGGGAGTCAAAAAGTTCTCGGCCTAACCCAGTTCCCGAAAGAATAGCCAATTATGTTGTGCTTGTAATGTTCTTCACTGATTTGAAATATAATTTGCTTAATTTGGTTCATATTTTGCTTTAAGGTGTGTTGTTGTTGGATTATACCACTAGGTACCCCTACCACTCAGCAAACATGGACAAAACTGAGTTCAGAGCTGGTCGTCGGATCAATCCTTCTTAGTGGACCATTTGCAGCTTGTGCTATTTTCCGTTCCAACCAGTGATCCACAACTGGTTCATCAAATACCGTGGTATGTGCTGTCCTGTCTGCGGGACGGTGCATATAAAATATCCCTTGCTGCTTATCGGAAAGAGTAGCCTATGTGGCGGTGGCGGGTTTCCTCTAAATACATATGTCAGAATGACCATATGATTGATCTCCAATAGCCGATGATAAGATAAAAAAAAAAGTGCTCTAGAGGCGTTTGAGTTCAGAGCAATGATCCATCTTTTGATTACATCATACGAAATCTGCGGCAATTTCAGAGGCAAGCGCCTCGTCTGCCTCATAATGGCTATGCTAGAGATAGTTAACTTTTTCTGATATGCATATATTGTGTATAAACACATATTTACAGAATGTAAGCTATGTGTGTGGAGGTCTGTTTAATATGTAAACTAAACAGTAGCTGTCAGCAGCTTTGTTTCATTTTGTTGATGAGTTCTGTCGGTTCTCGCATCTTTCAACATCTGACTGATTTTCTACAGTTCAATTCGTAAGGTCTATAAATAAATTTCACAAGGGACACAAATCCAACAACAAACTGTAACGAGCCCGACATTCCGACCATTACACCAGACAACGTCAAAGTGTAGGTGTTTTCTACAGAGTAGATGTGGGTTTTTTGTTCACATTGTAGATGTTTTACAGTGTAAATATTTTACATTTTAGATGTGTAAATGTTTTACATTGTAGATGTTTTCTACAGTATAGGTGTTTTTTCACATTGTATATGTTTTACAGTGTAAATGTTTTACATTTTAGAAGTTTTCTACAGTGTATGTTTTTTTTCAGTGTAGATGTTTTACAGTGTATGTTTTTTACAGTGGATATGTTTTTACAGTGGAGATGTTTTACAGTGCAGATGTTTTATACTGTGTAAATGTTTTTGTGTGAATGTTTTACAATGTAGATTTTACGGTGGAGATATTTTATAGTGTAGATGACCAAAAGAGATTAGTCACAATTTCCTATTGTCCCAGAATATCATCTGAACATTTGATTTCTTTAAGAGACGTAAAAAAAAAATCTCTTTTCTTTAAATCTTTGTCCATAAATGAGATAATGGAATGCATTTGTAAATCCGATGTTTACTTTTGTGCGGGGGAGGGGGGGTATAAATAAATTAATAAATTCTACATCTTATTATGATTATTTAAATTAATATTTCAATAATTTTAAATTTTTGTTGTTATTTAACGGCACCACTAGAGCACACTGATTTATTAATCATCGGATGTAGTAACACTCCCGTTTTGTTTCCATATTTAGAAAAAAATCCATTTTTAAATGCATTATCTTAATTTAGAAAAAACATTTTCATTTTTTTTGTTCAAGTTTAAGTCTATTTAAGTCTCCACAGACATGACTAAAATAGAGTATAAACATGTTTTTATTTATATGTAAAGATCCACTCTATATTACCTAAATGAAGACTGAAATGCATATTTGGACACACTTGTCTAAAATTATAAACACTTCAAGTATTATGTGCACAACATCCCGAGTATCAAGGTCGACTTCAGATCTCACGTATTTTAAATATACCACAGGGTGCGTGATCTACATTTGCCAACAGTCGCTCACCGCTTTGTTTTTCACCCGTTCCCAAATTTAAGGCTCAAGTGTTACTAAATTTAGCTTAATTTTCCTAATATAACTCCAACGATAAGATTATTGTACCAAATAAAGAACTTGCTCAGATAATATGTGCTCATTCTATCAGTTCTTTGATAATCGTTATAAGAGCAATATTATTTAAAGATGGTACGTTTAGAGTTGTGATTGGTCAAAATGAAGACAGGTACTTATTGTAGTCACGCCTTCTCTATGTTATGATATTTAGTAAATTATGGTATATAAGTAGCTGACTTTAAACAATAAATTTATAATTGAAATTGTATTCAACTGTTAAATTCCAAAAGCGAATCTGCAAGGAATAATGTTGTTCCTGGTTTTCGTTAGTTTGTTCGTGGTTGCGTGCTGTTTTCTCTACTGGTAAGCGTTTCTAATATTTTTTTTATATTTTTTTTTTCTATTTGGAGATGGGAAATTAAAATTATGGTTTCAGAAATATTAATTAATGTAAAAGCTCAAATTAATTTGCAATTTTTGATGAATAATCTGTATTAAGAATAAAACAGTTTTTAATATTTTATATATTTCAAATGCATTTATGGTATAGTATATTTTTAATTATTTTAGAATATTATAATACTTAGAAAGTGATTTAAATATATTTCAAAAGAAGTACTATCCAACTTTTTCTATTTTTAAAACAATTTGTTTTTCAAAATGTATATACAAAATTATTTATGAGATGATTGTACGAAATAAAATGTATTAAATGTCGGTTATATTTTTGCAGGCATTTGAGGAGACATTTTGGTGTTTTCAGGCGACTTGGCATCGATGGCCCAGAACCATCACTGATATGTGGAAATCTGATGGAGATCTTAAGAAAAGGACAATTCCAGGCAATCGTCGATTGGAACAAAAAATACGGCAAAGTTTTCGGGTATATACAAATTTTAAATACACACACACACTCCTGCAAAAAACAAAACAAAACAACAACAGTTAAACATGCACTAAGACAGCTCTAACAAAACAGATTAAAAAATATATTGTGTTACATAAAAGATTAGGAAAATAATAATTTTATAATATATATATGAAAAACAGATTAAGAAGAAAAGAAAAAAAATGATGCTGGTAAAATGCATTAACAAAATGAATTTTCTAAGAAACTATTAAAAACAGATTAAAAACATTAGAGATGCAAATATCAATTTGTATAACTATAATGGAATCTTTAAAAATGCCTCTACCGAAAAAAAAAAAAAAGATTTAAATAAAAATTAACAACAGAAAACCGATTTGTGCAATGAAATTCCTGCAGAAGTTAATTAAACTTCGGTCTAAGCCTTTGGGTAATCTATTAAATGCAAATTTAAACGTAGATGAATAAGATTACATATATTTAATAATAATAATAACAATAATAATAATAACATACCGTATATTTATAAACAGATGCAATTAAATGTTAATATTGTTGTGTTATATTATTTCAGTTATTATGAGGGCTACACTCCGGTGATTACAGTCAGCGATCCTGAAATTCTGCGAGAAATTCTTGTTAAGGATACTCAGAACTTCAACTGCAGAAAGCCGTTCCCCCTGGCACCACGGACAAGTCTGGGATTATTTCTGGAAAATGGTCATCAGTGGAAGCGAAGTCGAACAATACTGAGTCCAGCTTTCAGTGCGGGGAAACTCAAACAGGTGCGTGTTTGTGACAGTGTTAAATACATTCACTGAGAGGCGACAGTCTGGTGGAATCGGGGGAGTAACAAGTATTAATCGTGAATTAATAGCTGACCGGAAGCTTAGTGTTTAATGACAAATCAAGCTATACAATATCTGAATCAGTAGCGGATCCAGGGGGGTCCAGGAATCCGAACCTTCCCCCCTCACATTTTTTCTGGGTTTTTAAAACATTTTTTTAGAATGGGATGACATGAAAATTACCCATTACCCATCACATTTGGACTCTCTTTCAAAAATCCTGCTTCTGCGCCTGAAACTAAGTAACAGTTAACATTTTAACAAAGATAAAATGCTAATCATTAAATCGACAAAGGTTTTCAACCATTAGTTTTTAGATATAAGTAATGGTGTTCATAACTTTTTAACATTTATACGAAATTAATTTTTAATATTAATCAATCATCGATTGCATAAACGAACTTTATTTTATTTTTCCAATTTGTCTTAATTAGTCTGAGATTCATAGACTAAAAGCGTAATTTTCCAGTTAAAAGTATCAAGATATATAATTAATATTTTATAAATGTAATAAATAAATTGAAATTAAAATACAAGAAATAAATACATAGGTAATTGTATTAATTAAATTCGCAGAAACAAGAAAATATCCTAGTCTTCGTGCTTCGTGAACATAAATGTATGATTTTATGTTTTTCTTACAGATGTTCTCAATTATAAGCAACAATTGTGATATCCTGGTGAACAGTCTTAACAAGAAATCACTCGAGAGAAAACCCTTCGACATATACAGGTATGACAGTTCATACGGCAATTTTGATTAATTTCAGACATGTCTGCAGCGTAATACTATTTTAATATATTATTTTCTAATTAAATATTTCAGTAAATGTTTCGGGATAAATTTGCACTGTTTAAATATAAAATAAAATAAAAAAGAAAACATTTGCGTTAGATTCCAGACTGAATTTGCATTGCACAGATATTTCATTAGCATTAACTGCAGAAAAAATACCTTTATATACTTTTTTTCAAATTACAAAGTTAAGAAAGATTTGTTAGTAAATTGTCAGAGATTAGATGCAAACATAATTTAAATATAAATTTGTTATTTCTCAGATGCATATTTTCATTAACGCTATTTAAATTGTGTCGACACTTAGATATATTATATTCAAATCATAATACGTATTTAATCATTATTGTTTCATTGCAGCTTTTTTCAAGGTTTGACTCTTGATGTGATTGGACGATGCGCATTTGGACTTCATACCGAGGCTCAGACAGACCCAGATGATCCGTTTTTAAACAACATCCAAAAACTCTTCAACAATATGGCCACAACCATCATTCTTCCTTTAGTCAGTAAGTATTGAAATATGAAGTTCAATATCATAACGTAAATCATACTAAACATTTAAATTTTAATATATTAGTAAATCAATAAATTTAGAAAGTTAATTGAAATTTATTGTAAATGTAATTAATTAAACGTGTGTATGACAAATACAAACTTCGTTAAATTGGCCAGTTTTGTTTTTTCAAACAACTGATACATTACTGCAGTAATACTATTTTGCAATGGGTAGTAAATATGTTGTGTTACTTCCAGTGTTCCTACCCTTTCTGAGTCACTTCGTGTTTGCACTGAAGAACATTGTGTTTCTGTTTGGCATGAACCCAGTGGTTTCACTCAGAGAGAAGATGCGAGAAGTTACAAAGATCAGAAAAGAAATGGGGGTAAGCCTTAATTTTATTAAAGTTACTAACTCATGCAATAATTGTGTGTGTGTTTGCGTGTGTGTGTGTGTGTGTGCGTGCGTGTGTGTGTGTGTGTATTTAGGTAGACATTGCATTGGATAGTTTGAAATTACGTTAATTAAAATTCTGTGTTTCTTTTTAACAATTTAGTTTACTGTTTACGTTAATTAGAATTAGGTACCATGTCTTTATACAAAATCCTAAACATTTCTGGGGATTTTTCTTATTTAACACGGTGATGTGGATGGTTAACGCAAAATGTGATGTGTATGGTTAACGCAAAATATGTATATGGAGAGACCCTTAAGACATTGTCCACTATAATTATAATTATGCAAATAACCACTAGAAAAGATGGCTGCATTCTGTTATTCACTGCCGTCTTCGCTAAAACATATTATGGAAATGCGAAGAATGATAATTATTTCCAAGTATTCCCTTGATCACTATCTTTCAAAGTTCAAAGAAACAACAGTTACGCACTCGTCAGGCGACTAATAAGAGATCTCTTCGTCAACTTCTCATTTTTAATAAATTATAGAGAAAATATCTTATTTTATTAAGCTTAAAGCAATCGGACAAATAGACTAAACAATTTAAAAAAGAGAGTATTAAACCGGATTCGAAACCTTCTTCACCAATATACTTTGCATTTGACACTGAAGCGTCCACACAAAAAGTTAAAAATCTTATTTCGGACAAAATGACCGACAAACTTAACTTTGTGATTTTGATCTTCCAAAAATAACAAATTTACTGGGGCGTAGCCAGAGAGGGAAACACGCCGAGGCAAACCCAGACGCTAGGGGGCTTGAACCTCGTCTGCCTAATGCTTGTTACGCCAGAGATTTACCTTGGGCAATGTCCGTGACCGGCGCTTATTTCCAGCCTTGGCATTTATTATTGAAACAAGTGTACAGAACGAAATTCGAACCTATTGCGCCAATTCGGTATACTCTAGCGTAGCCAGAATGCGCTTGCCTCGTCTGGAATTTCCGCAGATTTGTTTTATTTCCCCCCATGATACTGATATTTATTATCCACATGGTTCAAGCTCCCAGTGTCCGGGTTTGCCTCGGCGTTTTTCCCTCTCTGGCTACGCCCCAGGTATATATTTGATAGTCCGCAATCCTCACAACTACCAATATGTGCATACAAGTAAATGATCCAACCGCAATTAATAAAATATGTTTTCTTTTGCAGCCTAATGCAAATATCACAGACCTCGTGCAGCTCATGTTGTTCCCAGAAGTTCACAAATCACAGGGACAAGGCGACATTATCAAGGAAAGAATGACAGACCGAGAAATAGTTGCGCAGAGTTTGACCTTTCTTTTGGCTGGATACGAAACTACAAGCACTGTTATGGCTTTTCTATCACACATTTTGGCAAATAACCTGGATGTCCAAAAGCGTTTATCGGAGGAAATCCAACGGACAATTGGAAATGTAAGTTGAAATATAATTTCAAAATTCTGTTGTATTTTTCATGCAAAATAGTCTAACGGGAACTGTTTTGAAGCTATTATTTCCATTGTTAATTGAAGCCCGTTCATTTTTTTAAATATTATTAAATCGTTTTATGAAAACCTAAAAGAGTATTTATCATTCAAAAGCGTATCTCCTCATCATTCACAGGGTTTTATTATCTTGTATTTGTCATGTTAAAAAAAAAGGAAAGTTTGTTTTATTTAATGACCTCTAGAAAACAGTGATTTTTATCTTATCATCGGCTATTGGACGTCAATCATATGGTCATTCTTACATATTTATTTAGAGGAATCCCGCTGCCGCCTCATGAGCTACTTTTTCCGATAAGCAGCAAGGGTCTTTTATAGGCACCGTCCCAGAGACAGGACAGCACATACCACGGCCTTTTATGAACCAGACGTGGACCACTGGGTGAAACGGAAATTAGCCCAAACTGCTTGTCGTGTTAGTCGTGTGCAGTATGTTGGTTCCATGAAAGACTATATTAACTTACTTAACAATTATGTCGTATTTATGGAGTTTAATATCTTGTTTTTACAGAAGAAGGTTACTTATGAAACAGTTCAGGATTTGCCCTATTTTGATATGGTATTCAATGAGGTGTGCCGACTCTACCCAACAGCTTCACCGTAAGTATTGTACATGATGTTATATATATTCAAGAAATCAGCTGTACCTAGTTTGGTTGGTAGAGCGTTCTCCCGAGATCATGGGATCGAATTCCCACAGTGGAATCATTCTTTAATAGTTTGGTGCGGTGTGGTCCTATCTGTGGGAACGTGCATAAAAAATAACACTTGCTGCTAATGGGGAAATGTAGCCGTTTTCCATCGTAGACTACGTGCCAGAATAACCAAATGTTTGACATCCATTAGCTTATGATTCATAAATAAATAAATAGGCTGTAATGATGTCGTTAAACAGCTGTACCTACATTAGTTATATTCGCGTATGGAATATTTTCATATATCACAAACTTTTATTGTGGAAAGTATCTATTACAGTTTTGGAAACAAAATAGTATGTTATTGGATTTATCTAACTAATTAATAGAAATTGAGAACAGATAATAAAGAAAAATCAAAATAACTCACTGGAACCAAAAATAAATGATCTCGAAACATGTTAGAAGTTTAATTAGGTTATTTGTTCGCCAGATTAACGTATTTTTATATAATAGCTAAATAATATAAAATATTCTGTAATGTTATTTGCTCACGTATTTCTATTATCACGTTACCAGGATTGTCACGCGAAAGGCAGCAGAGGAGAGAACTTACAAGGGTGTCACTATTCCTGCAGGAATGGCTGTACACGGCAATGTGTGGTCCCTCCATCACGATGAAGAATTCTGGAGCGATCCCGAAAAGTTTGACCCTGAAAGGTAAATATACCATATACACCATGACGGAGTGATCATTTTTATTTTACAATAAATTGCCACATGATGTAATATTTTGCTGTTGCATATCACATATTTACTTTGTCTACCTCGATCAAGGGAAGATATTTGATATATGAACAAATAAAATCGTATCTTTGTTCAAGAAAGATAAGCAAATCCTTCAGCAGCAACACACATGAATCATAGTCGAAATATAGAGAGCCTCAGTGGTTCAGTGGTAGGACATCGGACACTCAAGCTGATGACAGTAGTTCAAAACCTGTTGGAGGCTGGCTCACACTTGACTACATATCATTACTAAATAATTTATTATGTGGCATCAAATAGCTGATGACTGATAATGCAATGTGCTTTAGTGGTGTTGTTAAACAAGACAAACAAACAAAACATAGTGGAAATAACGAATCAAGACAACAGTGTATTTAAACAAATGTATTTCAAATCCCTGACGTATTCTTTGGTAATGATAATAAATATATCTGCGTGCGTATGCGCGTGCCTGTATTTGTGTCAATACAGGGCGTATGGCATAATTATTAATAATAGACAATTAAATTGTCACCGTGAAATGTGGAAAAACAACGATAAACACATTATTTGCTTTATTAAATATTTTAATTATTTTGTTTTATTTTAGGTTTTCTCCTGAAAACAAACACAATATAATACCATACACCTTCCTTCCGTTTGGAGCTGGACCACGCAACTGCATAGGAAAACGATTTGCCATCGTTGAAACCAAGGTCGCTGTTGTTAAGATTCTTCAGAACTTCCACATCAAACCATGTTCGGACAATGAGGTATGTAAAATTAAAATACTACTTTATGTATTGGACTTCACAATGATATGTTTTGATTTATAAACGCTTCTAAAATGATAATATTACTGCACGTATTGGACGTTAGAACGTAACTAACATACTTTTAGATCTTGAAATAATGCGATCATGATATTAATGCGGATAAATGCGAGTTCGTGCTATTCGCATTAATAATATGACTAACTTATTTATAACAATAGTACGTACATGATGGGTTCTCAAAACAATTTTAGGGAATTGTATCATGAGCTGATTGCTGCAAAAACATGTTGTTCAGAATGAACAATACCAAAGGGAGGCCATTCGCAATAAGTTCAAGTCTCATTTTAGTCTGACCACTGTCATTTGCATTATTTAGAGCCGCGTTAATATCATGATTTACTGTATATTCTTTTATATACGCTGCTTGTAAAATTAAAATAATGCTGTACGTATTAGATAGAAATTGACTTTAATATCTTTTAACATATATCTCTTTTACGTAGAAATTCAAACTGATTATGACATCCAAACAAAACATTATAATAAAAGGAACGTTTTCAGTTATTCAAGTTAATTTTCTCCTTATGCTAGCAATAGCAACTTTATCATGTTTATGACATATTATTTTTGAAAGCTTTTAAAATGTTTTATGGTAGACATCCAGAAGCCATTTCACAGTATAATAAATCACGTATAAAATCTTTAATATGATGAACATATGTACATGCGTTTTCTAAAGTCTGTACGTATGATGGGTGTTAACATGGGGAATGATACACTCACCCCTCGCAAACACTTAGTACAAATACTGTTTTGAAGATGAATTAAGTGTCATATCCTTTTTGTATAAATATCCTTTGGACACTAGCTTATATAGTCAACCAGAAAAGAACGAATTCGTGTAATCAAGTCATTTATTTCATAAACCAGACGACATTCATGGCAGAAATTCTGCAATTAGATAACCACATCATTTAGGAGGATGTATGTGTGCAGTAGTACCACAAGTTGTGCACACGTTTGATGGTGATTATGGTGAAATGACACATTAAAAATATTCAATATTTCAACATTCATACTTTCTTTTTTGGTTGAGTGTATAAAGCTGTTTTCTGAAAATAATACAAGTTTTATCGTTCAAACCTCACACTAATCAACTTACGATTAGACGCATTGCTGTTGTGTTTTCAATACTATTCCGTTAATGAAAAATAAAAAAGTAATCTTCACATTTATGTTTGATATTGATAGTATCTTGATTTTTTTATTTTTTTCAGAAACCTCTTAGAATTATTGCGAGGGGAGCCTTGATTCCTAAAAATGGCGTGAAAATCATGCTGGTGAAGAAAGAACACAAACGGGATGCCATGAGTAAGCAGGGCTGAAAACGCCATTGCTTACTTAAGACTGGTCTTAACTGCTACCTCGATACTCAAACACCACAACTCAAAAATTGTGGCGAGGATTTCTTCTGCCAAACAATGATGCTAATGTCGTATAAATGTTGACACTGACAGAGAAGCGTGACATATAGGCCCCAGGCCCGTAGTCAGGCACCGCGGAGAAGGGGGACGGGAGAAGGTCATGCCTCCCTCACTGTTTAGGGGACAACTAAAACAATTTAATAAAACTATTTTTGTTGAATAAAAAATGTTTTCAGGCTCGGTGACAAAATAAAGTGACCGAAATCCAGAGTTTTCGAAGTTTTAGTGTTCCTGCTGGAACGCTTCTGCCTTTCGGTCACTTTTCAGTTCCCCCACTCCACTTTCAAATACACTCCGCGGACCCTGGTAGTACGGATTTTCAGTGGGAGGGTTAATTTTTATGTGTGCATAAAATGTGTTGTGCGAAATCTATACTTTTTTCGCCAGTTTTTATTTCGAGTATAGATTCCTACGGGCCTGTGCGCTTATGAGGTATCGTTACACAGAACTGACTTGAAATACTTCTTGGGACAACAATTATCCACCAACAGCGACAGAAGAAGTGTTTCATCCGTTAGTACAGCCTGTGAATATTCACCTTCAGCGCTCTTCAATACTGTTATTCCAGAACACACTATGGACAATGGATTTAGACTTAATGATTTTGAGTAAAATGAGTCAAATAGCGTTCTGGAACGAATAGACAGTGAATTGTTATTCTTACAAGACGTTTACGCACGTTAATGAATTTGCTTAACTTTGATTCAAAGCCAGTGGCGTGAGTTCAACTGAATACTTGTATAGAAAAGAGAAACCCGGTTTTGTCTCGTTACCATTCGGGATATCTGTATACTTAATACTCACAGACCATAAGAATCTCAAATTATCGAATGAATTCAACGCATAATTGGATGTTTAAATGAACGCTTTGAAGAAATTGATGCAAAGAAAATGTCTTCTTTGTTACAGTATAAGCTTTGTTGCTGTAAGTAATGGACACTAAGTCAAAGCTTCTGCAATTTTATTTTATTTTAAAGACAAACAGCTTACAATGTAGTATATTATGCACGCTGATTACATATATTTGTAATGACCAAATTGATTTTAATAAACAAAGAAGTGGATGTTTGTATCAACAATACAATTATAAACGCTATCTTTGCGTTGTGAATGTTATTGTTGCTATTTATTATGAAATAAATATATAATATATATCAAAATGTTTATTATTTATTACAAAATATATACTATGCATCATTTTTCTCGTTATAGTATGCATGTTCATGTGTTGCTCACATAGTAGATTTAACTCCATCTTTATTTTGTATGTAGGCTATTCACTAATGGTTTTATTTACACAATAGATATCAATATAATTATGAAGAGTTTCATCGCAAAACGCGATAGTTCCATTTTGAAAAACAAAACGGATTTTTTTTGTGTTCGGAAATGTGACGTTTGTGCATGGCGCTTATCGCGTATTGGAATGAAAGTATATTTTCTACTACGCTCATTCATGGCAGATGCCGCGTTCTGCAAACAATTACAATGTGAATGTGGAGAACCGATGCATTGTTTGTTTAACGAACCCCCCCCCCCCCTCCCCTCCCCAGCACAAAAATAAACATCGGCTATTGGGGAACCGTGCAAGCCTTTCCTTCGTGGTGATTTTTCAGGGTTTTTTTCGAATTTGCGCTTATCGCGTTTTGCGATCAAACTCTTCATATGTATTCCTGCAACAGCTGGCTTCAGATACCACAGAGTATATCTTTCAATGCTTCCTTCTGTTTCAAAATCAAAGGCAGGACATCATATGGCCACAGGAAGCAACGTTCGCAAAAAATAAGCCTGCTGACCTCCAACTGACAGTGAAGTTAATTGAAGCAATTCATCTGGGGTTATAAAAGCAGCATATGAAACCGAATCATAAGTAGAAGAATACCCAAATGTATGATATCTATCAACAGTCATTGCTACTGGGATGTGATGTAACAGACATTGATATCATTTCGTATTACACTCAGTTTATGTCAATGATGCAAGATTTAAATATTGGGAGCGGGGTGGTTGGGGGAGGGGCTGGGTGGAGCAAGACAATTGGGGCGCCGTCAGTCATTTGTGAGAGCGCCTACAAGTACTCAACAGATGTTCCACATGCAAATCCTTAAAAGCTACAGGACCTATTAAATATATAATAAGTTACATGACATATGGAACAAATAAATTAAATAAATCATAAATTGTCGTAAAAAATTATTTTCTGTTTCAACCAGTAGACCACAACTGGTTCATCAAAGGCCGTGGTATGTGCTGTCCTGTCTGTGGCACGGTGCATATAAAATACACCATTTCTGCTTATCAGAAAGACTAGTCTATGCAGCGGGTTTCCTCTACCGCCCGCCTACACCCAGGCTGCGTCGGCCCTGTTGTAATCCCGAGTATACTAATCAGTTCCAATTTGGTCGTATACCATGTTCGTATGAGACACTGTTATTGATGTGAACCTTCTCGATAGATTCAGCGCCCTTTGTGGTCCGTGGTTCTGTATGAGGAAATATGAAAAGTCGGACGAAGCCAATAGCTTTTGTCAGTTTGACAACTAAATCAATTACTCGACATGCGTTTGAGAATTTTCCCTGCAATGGGGAAATGTTTTTTCCATTTTTCTTTTTTTAAATAAAATCTTGGATAGGATTATCGCTGAACATTTGGTTAAATTAAGAAATTAGTGTTTAAAACCTTAAATTATTATATCAGGGAATATCACTATGAATAAAAATAAATATCGGGATGAAAGTGTCCTTTCTGGAACAAAATATTTAGTTAATGAAGTAATGATGACTGAAATGACTGATTAGCAGAGGTCATGTATAAAGCAATATTGCAACATTACAATAACGACAACCGTAAACACATAAAATAATATTTTGGTAGAAAAGTATATAAAATAAGATATGTGTCACAATATACTATAGCGTAGCCAGCATCAGGCATTATCATATTTATTGAAACACTATAATGGACATAGAAAGACATACTATTTATATTTTTATGAATTCACTGTTCGGCTAAAACCCGGATGTAAACATCAAAACAGTTCTGTTTGTACAGAGTGGAATGAAAACGGGTCAAGTAATGACCGGAAGTTCTGTTGATTAGTATTATTTGTACGATACTCTAAAGCGACCCACCCAGGGAAAAATAGATTTGTGATTGCCGAAATGGGGTCTGTAAATAAACATACTAAATACGTTCTATTTATAATTTTATTTGTTTTTATTTTATATTTGCGTAATATATTTACCGATCATCTTCAGTACTCCTTATTCTGAAATGTTAGGATAATACATGATTTTTCTTTACTTGGCAACCCTTGAAATTGCCCGCGGCAATCAGCAATGCCGTGTAGATTGCCGCGGAGTTTTTCATTCTCCGCGTCACATTTTTTGCCGCGGACTAAATGTTTGGTTTTTCTGGGTGTATTTTTTACTTTTTTTATTATTAAAAATAAAGTATTCTTTAAAAAAAATGTCGTCGACACTATTTCTCTACAGCATTTGTTTTGCCGTGGAAATATTCTTAATTGCAAACTTGGTGACTATATATATTTTGTTATATTTTTGTTTATAGATAATGTGTAGGGCCAAAATTAAACATTTAATTGTTTCCCCTCACGCGACAGACCCTCCAAAATTCGCACAACCCAAAACATTATATTGCGATTTTGACATATTTTGGAGTCAAATTAGATAAATTTGAAAGTTGAATGAAATTAGTTATTTATTCTAAACTGAATGGTAATATTCTTGATTCACTAACACTGAAACTTTCAACAGTACATAGCTAATTTTACTGAGCGAAAACACCCAAAACCTCAACCGTTATCATGTTTTGATGGAGCTCTTTTTAAAACGGTTTGTTAATTACTAGTAATCACTGGTATTATGTTTTTTATCGTTCTCTTTGTTTTTATATTGGTTAAAACTCACAGGATTTTAATTTTTATAAATATATTTTTTTAATTCTTGTTTTGGTATTTTTTAATTCTTTTTTATAACATTTAATTTGACTTTTCATATTACTTTAAAGCTCGCAAATCACAACATTCTAAGAAAGAAATTTAATTGTTTTTAATGATACGTTAATTAATAATTAATATATTTTATTTAATAACATTCAATTTATGTTTTTATAACATTGAAAACACAAATCACAGTATTTTATTAAAGAAATATATATATTTTTGGAAATTACTACATTTACTACAAGTATTTTAAAATAATTAATGACTTGTATATTGTAATTCATAAAGTTCAGGTAACAAATAGGTTATTAAAAAAAAAAAAACTGTTATCATTTTAACAGAAAAACAATGATAAGGTGGATCTCACTATGACCTTGTTCCGAATGTTTATCGGGATCTCCCTATTTAGAGCTCGGTTTGGCTAGATTTAGCTCTCTCAAGAGGATGAGGATGTAGAATGATAACCTCGTTTCCCCACTTTGTCCACAACATGCCTAACATCGCCACAGCAACCTGTCAATCACTGTCACGTATAGAAGTGGGCGGGTAAAATAATATTGAATGGACAACCCCGTTTTGAATTAAGTTTGCGTATATCAAAGCATTAAAGTGGGAATTGCTCCTCAGATCAAAAGCGTTAGTGGCGAATTAAGAAAAAACACCGATGACATAATATGCGTTATTTTAAAATCCAACTCACGTATTGCCCATTTTATGGCGCATTTATTTGTACTCGCTATATGTCGTAGATGTTGGTGTCGTGTACAAATGTATTAACTTTGCGACATCATTATACAAAGTATTTGTGATGAGAGAAAAAAAACTCACCAATTTAACAAAGTAGCAAACATCAATAGTATTAAACAATTTCTGTTTTAAACATGACACGACTTCGTACACAGGAAATTTATTTTAAATGGTAACAGTGTGCTAAATGATGAAGATAAACACATATTTTTTATATACCAAAATATATAAATGTTGCAAGACGTTTCTCTTTATTTGTAAATATTTTAAATAATTTTTGTTTAACCAATGTATGACCCCCAATAGCCGATGTTTATTTTTGTGAGGGGGTCGTTAAACAAACAAACAAAATAAATTATTTGTAAATTGTGTATGATACAGTGTTTTTTGTTTAAAAAACCAGCTGCCAAATTATGAAAAACAGATACTTTTCCATCTTTTTTCTTTTCCTTTTCTTTCTTTCTCTTCTTTCATAAATATTCATTTTTGTTCATATTTTATATTGTATAAATATAACACTTTACTGTCGTCTATGATGTATGTACTATGGAGAAGGCCTTTGTAAGTTGAAGAACTAATCCAATTGTTTCTTAAAAGCAGTAAAATATGTTCCAATCAATCAATGGACAATATATCTATATAACGAAATATTACATCAGTCGTCATTTAAATAATTGGAATAATTAGACCTATTCTTGAGGTTTTCTCGACGTAAGTTCGTTGTGTATGTCGAAAAATATCACTGAAAATAGATGAAGATTTGCTGTTGCCAAATAACGATTCAGAAATTTGCACAATCTTTGATCATGAGTGAGACCTCTTCAGAGACAGCGTACCCATCTGGGTTATTTCTTGTTTCAGTCAGTGGTCTACAACTAATTTAACAAAGGCCATGGTACATGCTGTTTTGTCTGGGGAAAACCGCATGTAAAAAATAATAACCTTGCTTCTGACTGTGTCACATCAGTAGCAGATCCAGGTGTTCCACCCTCTTTTCTCGTATTTAAAAAAAAAATGTGTTTACATTTTCAGAGTGGAAGGACGTGAACATTAACCATCTCCCCCTAGTTCTGTTCACCCATAACATATGCCCCCCCCCCCTTCAAAAATCCTGCCTCCACGCATGCACATCATAAGTGACCGAGTGGCTTAAAGCTCTTAATTTAATCCCGCATTTCGTTAAGAGAAATAGGCAACAATATAATGACGTATGATTATATTTCATTTGATTTGCATGTTTTGTAGTTGATTACCATTTGGTCCATTGTGCCGTCGGCAATTAACTTTGATTTTAACTCATGTATACAATGTTGAGTAATTTATTTTAGGAAATAGTCAATATGGGGGCCGCTGTTCACAAGGTCGCTGTGTTGATTTAAAATGTTTCAGTTGTGTTTGAAATGAATGAACGTGATACAAGAAATAGTGTAATTCTCAATATCCAACGATACTTAACATGGCCGTAGGAACCGGGGTGGGGGCCACGTGCCCCTACCCACTTGGGAGCCTTTTTAAACATTGTTTGCTATTGTAACCAAAATCTGATAGAGAGTTTGTGCTTTAACCGTCAGTCCCCCTCCCCCGCTCCAGTAGTGGATCCAGGGGGGTTCAGGGGGTCAGGACCCCTCCCGTTTCTCGATTTTCTACAATTCAGTTTGACCACCGTCTATATATAAGGTCTATGATTAAATGTGTCGGCTGGCACTCTGCACTGAAACTGAAAGTTGACTTGTTCACGTGGACCCATGTCCTGGCTTGGTTTGGTGTCTAGTTACAGAATTTATGTGGACATCTTTCTCTTAACTTGCCCCTGTTATCGGTTGTTGACAACTCAGCTAGAACTGCTTGGATTAATTTTAAATAAAAATCTATGGTCAGCCCTGGCAACAGTGGTTTTATACAGAGACCAGCAAGTGTCTTTATATGTCAACATGTCAAAACTACTATCTAAAATATAAATTTACTGCCACATATCTTAATATAAAATTAGTTTGTGATAAAAGGGGACGTATTAATTGTACCCAATTACTGATTATCAAAGGCCGTGTTTGTGCCATCCTGTCTGTGGAATAGTGGATATAAAATGTTCCTTGTTGCTTATCGGTAAGAGCAAAGACAAGTTATAGTGAGCCTCGGTGGTTCCGTGGTAAAACGTCGGACTCTCAAGCTGAAGACAGTGGTTCAAATCTCGTCAGAGGCTAGCTCACACTTTCAATCCTTTCTCATCTATCACACTCTGCTTGTCATTCTCATGATCTTAATATAAAAATATTTCCAATTTCTCCTGCGATGTCAATCTTTCATCCTTGTTCTGTCAGTACCACCTTACTCTCTTCTGACTTGTCTTCTGTGCGCTTCTCTGCACCCACCCGGCTTCCTCGTCCTCTGCCGCCAATAATACTAGTCTGTCCCACGGCACTAACTAATGACCACCGGTAGTAGGGGTACAAAATAGATGGTGGAAATTGCCTCTTAACAATGCCAGAAGCGACCACTGAACCCAGGCCCGTACGCAGGGAGGGGGGGTGTTCGACGGGTGCACACGCATAAAAGTGGTATATCAAAAGGTGGAAAAGGAAAGGGTGCACTGGGGAAAAAAAGAGCAGCCACTTTAGTGTGTGTAAGGGGGGGGGGGGATTTTTGCCAGAATTTAAGGGTTTTAAAAGAAAATGACCAAATATCGATAACGTCTATTCATATTTACACTTAGGACTACTAGATATTCTTACTGTAATGATATTAAGAACAAAACAAAACAAGACAATAACATTTACTAATTTAGTCCTCTCGAATGCTTGTCCTAGAAACACTTTTGGAAAATTGTGACACATATTAAATTGTGAACCAGCCTCTTACGGGATTTGAACCACGGTCTTCTGCTTGAGAGGTTAATGTCCTATTATTGGATCACTGAGGCTAACATTATTCATTATAAGGCCCCGCGGAGTAGTGGGGCCGGGGTCCAGGGCCACCCCTGAGGAGTTTTAGACGTAAGAGGAGATTCCTGCAGGAACGCTGCTTCTCTTCAGTCACACATTGTTCAGTGCCAACCCCCCCACCCATTCCCCCCCCCAACCCCCACCACCACCACCACCACACACCTTTCAAATGAATGCTGCGGACTACATTTTGTTTCCATTTGATCCAAACGAACTGTATAATAATTATACTGCTACAGTTAACCGTTTGCTGGGAGATAACCGTGTTAATCATTTCTGTAGCTCTCAGTTATCTCCCATGAATATGCAAACTAGGAATGTTTGTTTAATGACATTCCTGATTAGTAGCAAGGGACATTCGATGCATAAACACAATCTAACGTGACGCGGGATATAGTTACCAAATAAAAATACATACCACAACAATACAGGTTTTTCCGATTAGCAGTGTGTGTTATACCCAGGGACGGCGCAGTCGGAGGGGCAATGGGAATCCCCCAGCTCCTACCCCAAAGATCTGCAGCAAACAGTTTTGCGACATTAGGCGCCCCGAAAAATATTATTAAAATCTTTTTTTTAAGGCGCTGCTATTCAGTCACCCCCCTCCCCTTCCCTCCTCAAATATTAAACGGCTGCGCCGGCCATTGTTATACCTGACATATAGTCTACATAAAAATACACCATTATCATACAAGTTATTTTTTATTATTATTAGCAAAGTTTGTGTTATATTATCTTCCCATTAAGAACACATTTATTAAACATTCTAAATAAACATTAGCCTGTGAAGATGTTTTTTTGTGCAGAAGACAAACGACAACAGGATTACCTTGCACTTGAACGTTAAGATTTCAGACCTTGTTAAAGACAAGTTCAAACGTTAACTAATGTTGTATAAGCACAATGCGAGGTATTCGTAAAGATGGTCGTATTCTTCCCAATGCCAGGATTAAGATATTCCAGCTCTCGACTTCGTAATGTCAGTTGTAGGTTGTTACGTTTCTGCGTTTTTCAGCAGACGATCTACTTGTACATAGCTTTTGAACATTTTAGGTTTTTTATTAAAAACATTTTTATTTTTCCATTCCAATCCTTTATTTACATCAAGAAACCAACCAACAAGAGAATTAAAACATGTGTTGTTTACAGAAAATTCAAATACAGTTATACATACGTTAACAAGATACCCCCAATACAATAAAAACTAAAAATAATTTTTTACATTATACAAAATAATACTTATATAATATTATAAAATATACGCATACTAACATAAGGAAGTGGATTTTTTGAAGTGAATAAAGTGGAAAAGGGAAGAGTTAGAAGAGATAATTTGTATGTGACAAACACACACATTTATTTATTTATATTTATGTATAAAATTAATTAATAAGTCTGCGTAATATATGCAAAATATAACAGATACGTATAAATAGCTCGTTAGTAAAATTTTAATTTTTAAATTAGCTGCTGGGAAGATAATATTATACTGATGAAACATAAGAATGATAAAAAAAATAGTTATCAGATTATATGTTTTCAAAAAGAGAATATTTTAGTTGTCTCAGGGTGGATAGATCTAGGATTGGCAAAGGGGATCGATGTGAAATCTCAGGTTTATAACCATTTAAACCACGTTTTATCTCATTCTCAGATTTATAGATAGACAACAGCTTAATGGTGCACAGCTTGTGGATCATAATCAGTGGCTAGTACTATTGTCAGTGAAAGAACTACAGATAAATGATTCTTTTATATTACTTTAAAAAACATTAAACTTTCCTTCCTTGAGAAACATAAGGTCGTAAGTGGCATTTCTGAACTTACAAAATCACGATTGAACATTTGACATAAGATAAATATTTCAATTTTAAAAATATATAAAATAATGAGGGGTTACAGCAATTATAAAGCATTTCAATATTAGTATAATGGTCAATTAGTGGAGATTTATAAAATGTCGTGAATAACCTTGTGTTTGTCTCGGACAAAACGTGAATGAGATGATATTCTGTCATACTAAAATTAATCTTTGTCCTGGAAGCATAGTATAGATATTTAACGTGGATCTCTATAACAGCGTGCTTAAATTTTAAATCGACATATCAAAGAACAATGAAAATGTTAAAAGAAAATACATTCTATAAATGCCACAAATTATTGGCATAAGAAAACATTAATGTGATCCTCAGTGGTCCAGTGGTACACCCAAGCTGAAGACAGTGGTTCATAGACATAATAGCAGTGGTTAAGCTATCGGACTCGAGGCTGGTAGGTACTGAGATCAAATCTTAGTCGAGGCATGGGATTTTTAATCT
>JAULBS010070518.1:0-21767 GCA_032355785.1 Symmetromphalus regularis | reverse complement strand
ATAGCGAGCTGAGCGCAAAGAAAATGAACTGTTGAAGCCATTTCACTATCAGTTACTAGAGACACAAATATCATTTGAACCTTTCTACGTCACAGAGAAGCGACATCATGCGGTGAAAAAGGGGAGATAAGCAATGGTGGATTTGATGGCGTTTTACCTTGCTGTTTGTGGACGAAATTTAAACGTCTAAAACATATAATAATAAAAATTTATAATTTTTTGTTTTATCTCGTCTGTTTTAGTGGATGTTTATAGATACTGTTTATGAAAACAATAACCCAAAATAGTATTATATTTCACTTATGCTTTAAGGTTTCTGCACATTTTGTTTTATCGCTGCTTAAATTTACATTTATGTCGACTACACATCTGTTTTGCAAATACAAATGTTATTTTCAAAGATTTGTGTGGTTCCTCAGTGTTATTGTTAAATTATCCTTGGTATCATTTCTTTTGTCCGTTAGTTTACATATGCATATACAGTCAAATAATTTTTTATTAAAGCCAATTTTTTAATTGTTTCACAAACATTAAATTTTAGATATCCCAACATAATACTATATCCAAGAAATTTGGGTCGCCAGATGGGAAATTCGAGATATGGTTTTAACTTGCCGACAATGTTTCAACTCACCAGGGGCGCCCAGGACACCATCCAATACAGTACCTGGCTTGAGCAAGTTACGCGTAGTCTGACATTTAACTGTGACAAATGAACCAATTAGTTAAACCTTAATAACATATTCAGAGGGAATATTTAGAAGAAAACTAACGATAAAACTGAATACTAATTAGTCAAATCTTAATAATATATATAGAGGGAATACTTAAAACAAAACTGGACTCCAATTAGTCAAACCTTAATAACATATTCAGAGGGAATATTTAGATAAAACTAGACACCAATTAGTCAAACCTTAATACTATATTCAGAGGGAATATTTAGATAAAACTGGATACCAATTAGTCAAACCTTATTAACATATTCAGAGGGAATATTTTGAACCAAACTGGACTCCAATTAGTCAAACCTTAATAACATATTCAGAGGGAATATTTAGAAGAAAACTAACGATAAAACTGAACACCAATTAGTCAAATCTTAATAACATATACAGAGGGAATACTTAGAACAAAACTAGACTCCAATTGGTCAAACCTATTCAGAGGGAATATTTAGATGAAACTGGACACCAATTAGTCAAACCGTATCAACATATTCAGGGGGAATACTTAGAACAAAACTTTTAACAAACAAGTAAACACAATTATTTGAATACTAATGAGAAAAGTTTTCATAATCAACATAAGCTTTCGAAAAAGAAGAAAGAAAAGACAGAACAACTTTCTTATACGCAAGAAATAATGTTATTTCTTAAAATAAAATCTCATAGTGACCTATCATTACAGAATAAAGCTAAGGCTATCGCTTTTTAATAAAAATAATTATTTGTGATACATCTTCTTAAACGATATTAAGAGGAAATCGTCATAGTGTACATAATAAATTGACGAGTGCTCAGTCTGGACAGGATTTGGTTACCTGTATTTATACATTGTCTCTGAGACAAAATCTAAAGCTTATTTATAATGTATAAATATGTGAAGATAACAATAGAACAAAACAATATTGTATATCGACCTGTAGGTGATACCATGCAATTTAATTAGAGTTAATTACATACTAGTATATGTTTCTTGTTGACATTTCACAACTCGATCCTCCATGTGACTTGCTGTCCAAATCCGACATGGTGCTGATTGTTGTGGCAGTGCTACGAATGAAACTTGATTTTCTTTTTCTCCGATGACCCAAACAACAGCTGACCAAATGAAAGAAGGTTTGGCGAAATTTTCGACTAAGGATCACGTAGACCAAAAAATCCATCGATAGTCCGAGAAGAGACAACAGACCTGTCAGATATGTGATAAATGTGTACAAATAATGCTCCCTCTTGTGATTTCCGTACTCTGGATTGAGGCTCTTCACAATGGAACTTGTAGTGACTGGCAGGGAAAAGAGGACAAACAGCAAGGATGATACCAGGACAGTGATTGTCATCTGTACCTCCTGTCTGTCGTTCTTTTGATGCGTTTCTATGCTGGTCTGTAACATCTTGCGGTTCTTGCTGTGTTTCTTGAGTGCCATAACCATTATGACATTCATAAGAAGACAGCCAAGGAGAGGAATGTAAGCAAAAATAACTTTTGTAGCAAGAGTAAGACCTTCAAAAAGATCTGAGGATTCCTTGTAGAGTTGAGAGTCTTGTATCAAGTGTATATACCCATGTCCAATGTTTATGGCAACCACATCCATTTTAAGTGGATTAAATATATGAATAGACACTATAGCAAGAAACAAGATGATACAAAATACTACAGGATTCTTTCGTCGTAAAATGTGCTTTGATTTCAAAGGAAATGAGACGGCGATAAATCTTTCAGTTGCAACCGAAAAGTTGAAGCAAAAAGCGCTTCTTTGAAATACTGTAGCCATGTAAATCCGCACCCATCTAAGTAAGGTCCAGTAAAGCTTGGATGTGTACGCATGACGGCCAAGGGACGTTGCACATGACGACAAAATCAGCTCACAGATAGCAAATCCCATTTCACAACAACTAAGGCAAGTCAAAATCGTTGAAGTTGCACTTCTCATTACTTTCTGGGTGAACACTAGAATGTTGAGAGTGTTGAGAACGATGCCCAGGGCAACTAAACATAAGTGGAGATAACGAGCCACTCTCTGGAAAGAGTTGTAAGTCTGTTTGGACATTGTACCAGTGTCAATGATTGAAGCCGTTGTAGTCATCGTGGTCATACAGTCGCTGCCAAAATCCTGTCCTGTCAAATTTGTAGATGGATCGTTAGCACATTTTGGAACACTAACCGCTGCATGCTGTTCCGTGAACTGTGGTGTTTCTGAAGATGTGGAAATTGAATTTCCATTCGATTCAGTGGAAAGTTGATCTGTGGAAACCATATTTCCTGTAATTACAACTACCATCATTAAGAAAACTGAAGGTAACGCCATTTATGTAAGAATGTGTCTGTGGGCAGTTGCTGCACATTATATATTATATATTTTGTGACGTCAGAAATAATTTGTATAAACTCCAATGGTAATCCAGTATGTCTGATGGCAGAGACTAGTTGTCTACACAATGCTAATAGTGAATGAGTTTTTTTTAAATTGAGAACAATTATCATTAGAAGATCTGTAATGCATATCTTATGTGTTTGTTCATATTTGTTTTGTATTTTAATGATTAAATTTGATTAAAATAATATAATATATATATTATTCTAGGTAGTAGAGAATAATATAAGTATTTTTAAAAATGTTTTAATTGAATTATGCAGAAATAGAACACACCAGTGTTTTGAGACAGGAATAGTACAAAACACGGTGTACGGAGTATGTTTTACTGTGTGAACTTTCATAAACCTATCTTGATACAGCACGTTTTTATTTTTCAATAACAAATAAATAATAAATTATATTAATAATGAATATAACAGTTTGTAGGCCATTGTCATAAGGATCGGGCATCATGGTTGGTAGGTCCAGGAATAGGACCGTAAAGAACGTTTGGTTTAGGGCTAGGGCTACCCCGATTCCCGATCGTTCTGACAGTGTCTAATACATAATCTTAACTTCCAAAATATTAAATATTATCCTTTCTTTATGCGGTGGGGCGGGTGCGGTGGGGGGTGGGGGTGAATGTTGTATAGTTTTGGATAATGTAAGTGGAACTTGCTTTGCTCTTTGCCCCTGTAATCAATTAATTTAAACAAATTCTCCTCTGTTTTAAATTTATATTTATTATTATTATTATTATATATTTTAATCAATAACGTATATTGGATTATTAATCTTAATACTTACATCAGTCACTTTAACATGTTTCATGGCAATTGTGGCTCAGATTATCGGACTTTAAATTTTTGATATAGTTCTATTTAAATACAGTGTAGTCCGAAATGATTTTTTATTTTACTTTGGCTAACCTTCGAAATTTGCATTTAAGTTACCTCAAACCTATTTGATTGAAGCATCAAAATTTTCTTTAAAATAAACCTTTCACATATCCAACTTGAATTAACTTTAATATTTCGCCATAGCTCGCTAGCAACTCCTTCCCTCCCCTTCACAGGTACGTTCTCTGAACTAATGTCAGGTGTGTACACACGGGGAGCGTGTTTGAACCTTTCTGGGTGTAAACACGATAAACTGGTACATATATACATAAATACGCACATACAAACTTACAAAGGTACATACATACTGTATGATGGAAAATGCATATAAATGACACATTTCTAATTGGACTCAAACGGTAGCGTGTCCACCTGTGAAGCTGTCGGTCGTCGGATTGATCCTTCTCAGTGGAGAAGTGAAGTTTGAGCAATTTTCCGTTCTCACCAATGGTCCACAACTTGTTCTTCAAAGGCTATGGTGTGTGCTCTCCTGTCTGTGGGACTATGTGGTAGCAGCGGGTTTCGTCTAAAACAAATGTGTCAGAATGATCATATGATTGACGTCCAATACCCGATGATAAGATAAAAATCAATTTGCTCTAGAGGCGTCGTTAAATAAAACAAACTTTATTTTTTCATTTCTAATTGGCTGCGGTTGTGGGTGGTTGTGGATGTCATCTATAAACCATGTGCTAAAGAAATTAATGTCGACATATCTAGACAGGATTTGACAAAATACAGGATAAACTGAAATAACTAATTCTGATTTAGGAGATGGAAAAAGCTAACAAAACAACAACTTTACACTGATGAAATAAAACTGCTTTCACAAGTATAGTAGAATGATCATCTACGGATCTTTTTTTTTTAAATAAAAAAAAAATGTTATATATACTTGTGTATGTGCGTGTGTGTGTATGTGTATATGTGTGAGTATTAATTTAGTTTATATTTACATTTTACATCTAATTTCATATCATAAACGTTGGGAACATTTTAACTGTGTGGTTTTAAGACAGAGACCCCGCTTTTTAAACTACATATCATATTTTGTATTATGTAGTGAATCGAATTTTTGTTTATTTGTATCTGGTGGTTGGAGATCCCATGCAACCAAGAAATCGTACTTCATCAAAGATCTAATCCACAACAAAAATGCATTAATGTGGTGTAAAGCTATACATAAACACGCAAGCTCTCTATTTATATATACTCCGCATAAAGACAGATTTCCCGATAGAAAAGTGTTTTCTTGTCGACACAAAAGAAGAAAATTTCATCAGGAAACTTAATCTTCAATGAAAGCCAGATTAGAGATTTAGATCATTATAATAATAACTTTCTCAAATGATCTGTTTATACAGGTGTATTTAAATTAATCTCGGATGTCCTGTTTTTATTACGAAAATAAAAGAAGAAAGAGTTTATCCAAAAAAAAGTTCCCAAGCAATGTCGCGCATTAGTTGGTATATTAATATTCTTTTAAAGCTGAGTACTTTTATATTTAATGAACAATACCCTTGTACTTTTAATGCTAATGCTTAATAAGATATTAATCAGTGTAACACTGACCTGGGAATAAGCGGCACATTTTCGTCATTTGTCAAGATTTAACACACAGTTATTTGTATTTTTTTTTAATAATAATTTTTATTTTATATTTTAAAAAATTTCCGTTTTAATTTCGTGACAGATAAAACATTTTAGTGTACGAACAAAATTGGCTAATACAGGTAGATCAAAACGTATTATTTCAATGGCTGAATACAATTAATAAAAAAATAAAATATTGGATTTGCCAAAACGCTTACTGTTAAAAGTAATAAAGTGTAGGTTTGGTGTAATATTCATGATCACAAAGTTTACACGGGTTGAATATATTTTACAAGGTCTAATTACTAAAGTTGGTGCCTTTAAGATTGTTTCTATGTCCAAATCGATTTAATTTAAGATTGTGTCAAATTTTAAATCGATTTAATTAAGATAGTGTTTACAATCAAACGGTTTCATTTAAGATGTTTTCAACATTTAAATCGATTTTATTTAAGATTGTCTAATTTTAAATCGATTTCATTTAAGATTATGTTCGCATTCCTCTCGATTTCATTTAAAATTATGTCCGCATTCATCTCGATTTCATTTAAGATTATGTCCGCATTCATCTCGATTTCATTTAATTTTATGTCCGCATTAAACTCGATTTCATTTTCGGTTGTGTCAACATTCAGCTCGATTTCATTTAAAATTGTATCTGCTTAGCGCGGAACAGAAATGTTTAATTAAAGACCAATTAAAATTCTGTTCTGTTCTGTTCTGACACCACTAGAGCACATAGATTTATTAATGATCGTTACTGGATGTGAGTGTGAGCCAGCAGATTGGGAGTCTGCTGACAACAATGGATCACTAAGGCTCACGCTAACGATTTGAATTGAAACTGATAGGTAAGAACAAAAACACTCGATTATTACTGATCAATAAAAGTGTAACCAGAGAAACTAGGCACATTGTTGAATAAAAATAGTGTTAATGGGTTTGTCGTTTATATTACATTTATTTAATGTCACCTATGTAGTTTAATCTGAGTGGAATTAGTTCTATGTTTCCAGTCTATAAAAAAATAAAAAAATACCGAAGGTTTTAAATAATAGAAAACAAGGGCATTTGACTTCTTCATAGTAGTATAAATCATTAAAACTTTAAGACCTTCAGTTTGGTATAGTTTTGTTGACTCTAGAGGCGTCGTTAAATAAAACAAACTTCTAGTTTTGTTGAATAAATAAACAACCCAATCTCCCATTTTAAATAGTAATACATGCCAAAATAGACACATTGTCACAAATCGAACGGCACACACAAACACACACACACACACACACACACACACACACACACACACACACACACACACACACTGTCACAAATCGAACGGCAATGTCAAAATGGCTTTTCCTTTTAAATGATTTATTGCAAAACTTGTTTTTAATTAACACACACACACATACGCATGCACGCACACACACACACACACACACACACACATGACAGTTATTGCCGTCTGTACCCTATCTGTCATTCTGTTGATGCGATTCTATGCTGGTCTGTAACATCTTTCTGTTCTTGTTGTGTTTCTTGAGGGTCACAATCATAAGGACATTCATAAGAAGACAATCAAAGAGAGGAATGTAAGCAAACATAACTGTTGTGGCAAGAGTAAGACCTTCAAAAACATCCGAGAATTGTCCATAAATCTGAGAACGTTTTATAATGTGTATATCTATGAATACTGTTTATACTAACCACATCTATTTTAAATGGATTAAAGATACTAACTGACAATAAAGCAAGAAATAGTAATACACGGGATGCTTTCATCGTACAATTTAATTTGCTTTTAAATAAAATGAGACAGCGATGATTTTATCACAACCGAAAGGTTGAAGCAAAATGCACTTCTCCGAAAACCTGTCGCTATGTAAACCCTTATCGAACGAAGTAAAGTCCAGTAAAGCCTAGAGTTGTAAGAACGATAGATCAAGGAGTTTGCACACGACAAGAGAGCCTGCAGACGCCAAGAGAGCCAGCTCACAAATATGCAAAATCCATTTCAAAACAGCTAAGCAAGCACCGCGGAGTAGGGGGTGGGGGCGGGAGATCATTCCCTAAACCCCACCCCCCACACAAGTTTTTGTGACAACAAAAATCACAAACATATTTTTTTTGCAGAATACAAATATTTTCAGGTTCGGTGACAAAATAAAGTGACCAAAATCCGGAGAGTTTTCGAAGTGTGAGGGAGGGGGAGGGTTTCTGCAAGAACGCTGCAGCCCTTAAATCATCTACTTTTCAGTGGCCCCCCACTTTCAAATGCTCTCCGCGGGCCCTGCTGAGGGAAGTTGGGATCGTTGAAGTTGTGCTTCTCATCTCCTTTTGATAATGTTCAAAACGTTTAAGATGGTTCCGATGGCAATTAGAAGAAAATGGAGATGTCGTGCTACTCTCTCGAACAACTGGTAAGTTCTTCGACATGGAACCAATACCTATGATGGAAATTGTTAAAATCACTCTCGTCTGATCGGTTCAAGACACGGCTGTTGTAATGCTTGTTACGTTGTCACTGCTCATAACTCTAACACATGTCTGCTGCTCCGAGAACCGCAGCTTTTCAGAAGATGTGATATAAGAATTTCCGTTGCTATTATTGATTCAGAAGAAAGTTGATTCGACGGATTAGGTTTTCAAAAAAATTGCAATTACTATTACAATATTAACTTGAGAAAAAGCCAGGTTCATAAATTTCTCCTTTCTACATCACCATTCATTAGACGGGAACACCAGCTCCTCAGAAATGCTGCAGTCCTTCTTAAGGCTGCCAAGTCCCCATCCAGTTCTTCTCACAGAGGCAGATAATTGGGTCAGGTGGTCGTCCGTAGGTTGTCCTGGAGTGGGCAATGCTCGAGGAGATGCTCACTGGTCATTGGAGGGGTGCTTCAAGAGGACATTTCTAGCTTAAATAAATCGTCATAGATTTTTTTCATTTTTATTTCATAGATTTAAATTATAATTATAAGAGATATTGCTAACGTTACTTAACATTAAAACAACATTTTAGTCGTGTCCTTAATGTTCTTAGAAAGTTGAGAGGACATATAAAGACCCACAGTTGCATAATTCCACATAGATTACGAACAAGTAATCGTGTGCAGAAATATTATATAGATATTAAAGCGAAAGTTAAATGGAATAAAAAAATGATATATCTTATAGAGTTGTCGAGAGCTAAGATAATTTGACTCTATTTAGCCAAAAAAGAGCAAAAAATAAGAATCAAAGGTCTTCTTAAATGTTGATGCGAATAAACTGTGGATGGAAAACGTATCTACTTCAGTTAAGTGACCCTACTCGCTATTTCGATCTGCAAACTCATTGACAAATGTAGCTGTTATGATTATAGCCAATCACAGGCGTTTTTGATGGGCGGTGGAGGGAATTTGCCCTGAAAATATTAATGGTACCCTGGTACCTTTAAGGGCGAACTCTTTCCCTACCCCCTAGCTCATACCCATGTGTGTTTAAGGCTGAGGTTATGTTAATATTCAGTTTCCTCTATTTGTGTGCATACCATTGTAAAAAGGAGTATTACAATTCATCAATTACATATAATTATAATTACATTTGTTATTAATTTAATTACATTATTAATCGTGACATTTGTCGTCTATGTCTTCTGCCATTTTTGTCTTCATATTTGTCATCTTAAAGTTAGCGACATTTCTCATCAGTGTTATAGCATTTTGTTGAATTTATACGATGTATCGTTCCAACAAGAGCACACGATGATACCACACACATTCATACATAAACTGTTTGGTTTATTTCTATAAACAGAAAATAAACTCGCATTAGAATAACGCTTAAATAGATGTAATTTCCTATTCTGCTCAAGATAATGGATGGGTTATTTCTAAAGTAGAGATTAGACCAACACAGTCTATCTGTTTAGGCGGTTTTAATTAATTCTAAAACATAGATTAGACCAACACAGCCTATCTGTTTAGACGGTTTTAATTAATTCTAAAATAGAGATTAGACCAACACAGCCTATCTGTTTAGGCGGTTTTAATTAATTCTAAAATAGAGATTAGACCAATACAGTTTATCTGTTTAGGCGGTTTTAATTAAATCTAATGCCATTTTTAACAATTGTTTTATCAGGGATGCAATGTTCAAGGACACGTGAAATCTTTCTGAAGATTTGTCAATAAATATTGTATCGCTGTGATGCATCACTGACAATACACTGTGCATACGTGATCATCATTTTGAATTTTTTAAACAGAGCGGTCGTAACAAACAAAAAAAGCTTATGGACAGGTGTCTGGCGAGTGATCATGTCACAATTATAGGTATAAACTCAATTCGTAATTTGCAGCTTAACGGAGTAACACGTGAACAATCTTTCATAATAGGCTGCACACATTAACAACCTTTATTCTTATTTTGCCACCACATTGAGTTATTAATAATCGACTGTTGGATGTTAAACATTTGCTAATTTCGACACGTAGTCAGCGTGAACTAGTCTCCAACGGGGTTTGAGCCAACTTCAACTTGAAAAACCGATGTCCGCAAACTGTAATAAATAAAACACAGTGTAGGAAAGCATTCGAAGTTATTGCAGACGGCATCATCAACTAGTTTTCTTTCTTTTATCTTTTATTGTTCTTCTTTTTTTAAATGTCTTTTTCTGTTTTTGGTGGGTTTTTTTTTCTTTTATTGTGGTTTTTTTAATGTAAAATTATTCTTCGTCATTCTGTAATATCGACACATAAGACAACCTTAGCTAAACCGTTTATGAAAAACAGTTTTGCATATATACATGCGTATAAACATGAACATATTTGAACTAATAAAACACGCATATATAAATAATAATTTGACTTTTCCTTCTAGACGTTAATAGGTTCCCCTCGACCAATGAGTAGTTACTTTGATCAATAGCATCCATCTGAATGCGGAACGTGCTTTATCGACAGAAAAATAGGCCTATATATGCATTTTTCACATCAGTGAACAATCAGCATGAAATTTGTAATGTAGTTTGTCACTTTATTTATATGATGTATACACGACACCCGGATCTAATCGAGCCTATCACGTTTTTATTTTTTGAATGTCCTGCTATTTACAATCAAACTCGATTCCGGATCCAGGATACACCTCTATTTTAATATATATTGCTGTCCTTGAAAGCACCTATAAAAAGTGTTTTGACAATTCGATTTTCAGTTCGACTTCTAAACTGCATTTATGAAGATGGACACCTTTGGAAGATGTGCTGTGTTGGTTTGTCTTCTAGGCTGCACTATAGCCATCAGTAAGTATTTCTAAATAGTGTATGTTGGTAATTAAAAGTAGGTTTGTTTTTTAATTTAACGACGCCTCTAGAGCATCTTATCATCGGCTATTGGACGTCAATCACATGGTCATTTTGACATATTTATTTAGAGGAAACCCGCGGTCCCCACATAGGCTACTATGTCCTATAAGCAGCAAAAGGTCTTTTATATAACCCAAACTGCAAAAGGTTCCACTGAGAAGGATCGATTCGATGACCGACCGCTTTACAGTCTGACTCGCTACCGTTTCAGTGTTAGTAATTAATGTATACTAATAGATTTTAATATAATCAACGTTATAAGGAGGTCACGCTTGTTTTGGATAACAGATTTTTGAAGCAAAAGTCCCAATTGACTGGACACAAAAAAAAATGTTATAACTTGTTTTGACTTGCAGACGATCGTATACTGGTTCCATTTCCAGACATCTTGGGAGACATTTTTATAATTAAGAGTATTTGGTAAAATATGTAGATTCCCAAGACTAAATGTTACATTTATTGTATTCCGTTCTGTAAATGTCACTTGTTTTAACGTGGTTGGTAGGAGATTTTGAATCTTTCCCTTTCTACCAACACTTCACTTCGGGAACATTAAACCAAAAAAGAGTGGGGTTTGTAATTAAAAAATATATATTGTAACACAATTTTAGTTTATAAAAAGATAAATCTTTAAAAATAACTTTGCGACAAATAGGCCTTTCTGTGGTCTTCCATCGTTAGTCATTTTGAATTGTTATATTATTACAGTAGCTATACTCAGGCCCATCGAGAGGGTTAGGAGTAGCAGTATAAGTGCCCCGCGGCCTGTGGATGCTCAATTATTAAAAAATGAGAAGTAGATACTGAATTGTTTTTTTCTCATTTAGCAGTTGCCTTAGTAATAATTGTTTTAATTTGTAAAGAGACTAAAAAGTTATGTAAACCCTGTATATTATCATATGTGTATGTATTGCAGAATATGATATGGAGGTAAACCTGTCGAATGGAGTCGTGCTTGGGTCAGACCCGTCTATCTCGTGGCACAGTAAGCTTACTGGTTCTGGAATATGCTCTAAACAAGGCGTTCTCAAGATCAAGTTCAACTCTGCCGGACTCTCAAAGAGGAAAATTCGCATCGACATGGCCTTCTCATACCCTAAGCAGTACACCTTCAACATTGGAGATTCCAGAACAAATAATGGCTGGGGTACGTATTTTCAAAGATATCTTTCAGTTAAGTATTTATCATGTAGGTATAAGTTGGGCATTGTAACATAATTGTTGCTAATAATATTTTATTTTGTTTATATAACAATTTTCTCAATATCCATTGTGTTTCTGGTTTTTCGGTTTGAAGTAGCTTGTTAGGTCTATATTATAATCTGGCGTGTGTGTGTGTGTGTGTGTGTGTGTGTGTGTGTGTGTGTGTGTGTGTGTGAGTGGGTTTTATTTTTATTTATTTATATTTTTAATTTTTATTTTTAATTACTTTTCTCGATTTTTATCATTTCACCAATGTATGACTCCCAATAGCCGATGTTTATTTTTTGTGCTGGGGGTCGTTAAACTAACAAACAAACAAACAAATACTTTTCTCGAATTATTTTGTAAAAATGCAAATTAATTTTATTTTTAATTTGTTTCATAAACGTGATAAAGAAAACAAGTATTGAACTATTAATAGTACATGTTCGAAAGGTTTTGTAATAGAATGGTAATAAACTTCTGTTAAAACAAATAAATATTGTTTAAGAATCATAGGTAGACTTCGCTAAGTGTTGTAATAGTAAGATACTGATTAACCACTGAAGGTAGAATTCGTGAATTTTTTAACAGCGAAATGTTCAATTTGCAAACAGGTGGTGACTCGGGAACACAAAGTAGAGACGCGGAAGTGTTCTCCTACAGCAGATATTTCATGGTCCATAGCAACGACCACCATAACCCAAAAGGCCACCAATACGTAAAGAAGAAGATCATCTACACGGAGACGAACATTCTTCAACTGATTATTGCTGACGGCGTCGTTACCTGGCATAACGGCGGCAGCTACTTCAACACCATTATAAAGAACGATTTGTTTGCTCTGAACGGTCAGAAAGACAAAGAAGGCAGCATCAACTACGACATATATTTTGGAATGAATCGTGTTGTCGGCGGGAGCTATCGCAGGGGTACTGGGTTGTGTAATGTAGGAATCAAGTGGCTGGACGGGTTCAACTAGCCGTCCAGACAGTACAACACGGCTGGTATATCAAGGAACGTGGTCTGAGCTTTCCTATGAAGATATTTACCGTTAAATTAAGCAATTCCAATTTAATTACTTTGAAAATTCATTGCATACAACTCTAAAAATACTGAAATCATAAAATCGCGGAAACCAATTTATACAAACACGAGATTATATTTTGAATTTATTAGTACTGATTGTAATTTTGTAATATAGTTGAATACACATTTCTGTACATCTTGTGTAATAAAATAGTTATATATGTATTTTTATCTGGTTTATTCTTTATTATTAATCATTTAGCTGTAATACGTAGCAAACGGCCCGCATTATATGCTTCACAGAGGGCCTGGTCTGGTAGGAGGTCTTAAGAAGTTTACTTCCAATTCATTTCGTCTGCACGGTTAATAGTTTTTCCTGCATAAAACCGTAAGTTTTCTTGCTGTTATTAAAGGCATAGTCCCACAGAATTTAAGGGGCTTTCTGGTCTAAACAATGAAAGGTGCTTTGTGGTCTAATGAAACGTGCATGCATTTGTTATACTAGATTTCGTTTTCATATCACGCAAGACATTTTACCTCAACCATAGTATAGGGAATTCCATGTCGAGTCGATCGATTTTTTTCACATTTCAAATTTCAAGATCGGAACACCTCGTGGAGCGAAATAAATTGGTACAAAATGTTTTTACAGCCACAAAAATATTCATAAGTTTTAAAATAACGGCTAACGGGGGAATACCAGTCACCTGGCTCGAAATATATATGTCATACCTTCAACGGAAAAAAAGAAGAAAAATTCAATTTATTTGTCTGTGAGCATAATTCATTATTATTTTTAAAATATTGATAATAAGCGAAATACGGTGGTTATGTAAGTAGTTGAATGAAGTATTTCTATAGACAAATCAAATGTTTATATCTTTGTTTGGAAATTATTTAGGTCCATAACAAGGATTCGTGAAGTATGTGTTTAAAACATGACAAACTGTATTTCAGATGTGTTGGTGGATATCATTGGTCACTGTCACTACCAGATGGTGCCATCAGACGAGATCATCATCCGCCAGGGGGAGGAAGGCGATTGGTTAGATTTTTTTCTTATATTTACACAAACATGCTTAGATTATGCTTTTAAAAAGCTTTCTCGTTAACGCTATATAATATACATGCCATTTTAACACACAAACAAGGGAAACAACTAAAGTTTACATTTGCTCTAAGTACAAGCCAGTTATGTCCCTTGAATACGGTTCAACGATCTAAAATCAAATTACAATGTACTTTATCATCATAAACTGCTATTGGACACCATTTTTATAGTTTGAAACTTTAAATGACTCACTAATTACTTATCTATTTTTTTTACCAATCCAGTATATCTGACTAGTAGGCCTAGTTGTTTAAAATGTTTTTTTTTACAAAAGACGATAACGGCTCAACCAATAATTAGTATTCAGGGGAAGAAACAGAAATATTTGAAGTGGTGGTTCAAAACTGTTTTAAAGATTATTAATATTGGATGGGGTCCGAAGTTACAGACAACGAAATTTTAAAAAGGATATAGTGGTAAAAATTAGTGGCCGAAGTGATCCGCTTCTGATAATTATTCAGGAATGTTTTTAACCATAAACGAATCGGTTCAATTAACTCCAAGTGTATTTATTTTGTCAATATACATGTTTGCGTTGTTAAGTTATACAATTACAGCTTACACTGTATACTGTATATTTAGATTAATTCGTCTTATTATATATTAGAAACACATACTCTCTTTCTCTCTTTCTATCTCTCTCTGTCTGACTATGTCTGTCTGTCTGTCTGTATCTCCCTCCCTCTCCCTCCCTCTCTCTCTCTCCCCCCTCTTCCCCCCTCCCTTTCTCCTGTCATCATGTTTCTAAAGGAACAACAAGAAGTAATAATTGTATTTACAGCATGTACATCTTGCTGCATGGGAAGATATCGGTGTACATCGACTCCAAAATGACGGGGGAGGACGATGGAGCATCCCCCTCTCCACCGTCACCTTATAAGGAGGGTCATGGAGGCCCCAGTCCGGAATGGCTGCGAAGAAATCGTCACTTGGAGCGATCAGTACTAGGCAAATTCATCATGAGATTTGGTAAGTAAAGATAAATATGTTTGTTTAACGACACCCCAACACATTGCTTAATCACTAGCTATTAGATGTGAAGCTCACGGAACTATTGACACATAGACTACATAAGAAATTTTTTCTACCGCTACATAGAGGCATAGGATATTTTATATGCTTTTTCCCAGAGTATCGGCCCGATGCAGTGGTTACGCTATCTGTTAGTAGGTACTGGGATCAAATCTCAGTTGATGCATAGGCGGAGTGGGTACACAGCAAAAATAGCCACATATGTTTCACATATGAATTGGCGAACGTATGTTTCACATATGTTTAACATACATTCAGTTAAACATATGTTTGCAAACGTATGTTTCACATACGTTTCTTTGATCATATGCTTGACAGAACAAATGTTTAACGCACGTGTTTAACGTACGTTTAACACATGAGTATTTATGTGGATTCCCTAATAATCAACAAGATGTCCTTAGCAATGTTGAAACAGTTGTCTAAAGTAATTTAAAAAAGTGGTCTTTGTGGGATGTTAGTTATGCTTGATTCAGAAATGTATAACTGATATTTAGAAAATCTAATTAAATATACATTCCTTAGCAACCAAGATCATTTTTAGATGGTGTCCATAACAACAGTGAAACTTATAAATATCAACAGAAGCCCTTTCCATGTCATTATGTATGTCATTAATGTATTTTAACATTTATATGAAAAACAAACTTTTATCATATGTTCAACATATGTTTGAAACAGGCGGACGTTAAACATGTGTTAAACACAGGGCGTTATTTTTGCTGTGTAGCTTTACAACACTTACGCCACTGGTATATCAAAAGCCATGGTTAGTGCTATCCTGTCAATAGGATAGTGCCTATGACCCTAAGATCCCTAAGGACCCTTGCAGCTTATCAGGAAGAATTAGCATGGCAGCAGCGTGTTTCGACTCTCCTACTAACATTTACCTCTGAGTTGTGTGCCCAGGGCAGCGTGCTTGAACTTTAATTGGATATAAGAACGAAAATAAGTATAACCAAGATTTTTTTTCTTTACCATTTTCTGCGATTTCACAGTGGGCCAACAACCATTGAAGTGCCACTCAGCTTCCATTCGCAAACCTTTCGGCCACTTTTCATTTAGTCGGGTCAATATACAATTTATTTATTTTCAGAACCAGGAACGAATTTTGGTGAGGTGGCTTTGATCAGTGAAGATCATATACGAAACGCTTCCTTAATAACTGACAGAGATTGTGACTTAATGGTCATAGACCGTGAGCTGTTCAACCGATGTCTTAAGGTGAGGGTTATGTCAGGTTATGACACTGGGTTAGTAAGTGGGGAATGATTCCCCTAATAACAACTTATTTCATCAATATATTTGCCTATCTTGTCATCACATCAATGCTTTCTGTGCAATCCCCCCAATATAATATCCTACCCCCTCCCAATATAAAATACTGACAACGCCAGTGCGTTCCGATTTAACACAGACAGAAGCACGTGTGGACTTATTTATTTACCGTTAACATTTACTCAAATCTCTTGATACAATCTTTATAAATGTGTTATTTCATACTATTAGCACGTTCATGTATATTGTTATCACGGTCAAACGGTACAATAACGGGCAGTCTGGTACCAGATATCAGTGGCGGATCCAGAAAATCCATTTTGGGGGTTGGGTTGGGGTTGGGCTAAACCATCAATGTTAAGAAAATAATTTAAACAATACAATTTTTTTTAAATCGTAGAATTTACGGGGCGAGGGGGTTGGCAGTCCTCTTGGGCCCCTAGATCCGCCACAGGATACATTTTAGTATCTTCAAGAAGTTTGATTTGTCAGCCAACAAAATCTCACAGTCAGTGGTCATTCTTTGGCAAAATATCGATGCGTTGTTTATTGCGCTTGACTTCCCCTATTTGATAAGATGATAGCGTTTCCACAGTTCCTATCCAACCAACAGCGAACGCGAAACCTTTAACAACACGCTGTGTGTCCTGATCGTAACGGAGTGCCATTTTGTGAAGACTAACGAACCAAATCTTTACACACATACATACAGAGATATCGTAAAATATAAATAGTACGTTTTAATACAATGGCGCATTTTAATATTTACCGTAAAATGTAGATCAAAGAATTGGGTAAAAGAAGTTTCAAACAGAAAAAGAAGTTTGTTTTACGCCAGATCAGTGCTTTGGCGTCTTTGTTTAAAACATCAAATATTTCAAAAATTTTTCGTCTCAAATGACGTTTGACCTTTACACTATGTTTACATTGTACAGACATTTTGATTATAAAAAGAAACAAGACTTGACAACTAAGAATATGCACACCTTTTTACGAACATTTGATACCATCTGTATGAGTGCAAACATATAATATGATCGTTGTTAGAGACGGTGAAATAAACCAAGCCTTTCCCTACCCAACCCGTATCCTGATACCAAATATTTTTGTTTCACCTAGCATAGATGAATTAGGGAATCCAGGAATGTTTTAAATTACGTTCCTGACTTTTGTGACATCTTAATAACAAATAAGCCTCAGTGGTCTAGTGGCATAGCATTGAACTATCAAACAGAAGACAGTGGTTCAAAACCCACCAAAGGCTCGCTCACACTTGACAACGTGTCACAATTTACAAAATGTTTGACATCCAATAGCCGATGATTAATATAAATCAATGTGCTCTGGTGATGTCGTTAAAACAAAACAAAACAATCGGAATAACAAAATCAGCCATTTTTAAATTGTTAAACAATCGGACTTGTGGCTGGTAGGTACTGGGGTCAAATCTCAATCGAGGCATATTATTTTTAATCTCGATACCGGCTCTAACCCAGAGTGAGTACTCTGCAAGGCTCAGTTTGTAGGCTAACATGACCAGTGGTCCACAACAGGTTTATGAAAGGCCGTGGTATGTGCTGTTCTGTCTGTGGGACAGTGCAGACCTATATAAAAGATCCCTTGTTGCTTATCGATGCATTAGTGTGACGACACGAAAATAAGTACAACCCACCAACCAACCAACCAACCAACAAACCAGCTGCGTGGTCATTCAGCAGGCGCGGATGCAGGATTTCTGAAAGGGGGGTCCAAATGTGATAGGTGAATAGGATAAGGGGAAAATGGTTAATTTTCACGTCCTTCCACTCGGAAAATATATAAAAAAATTCTGCATAGTTCATAAGTTGGAGGTGAAACATTAGTTTTTTTTCTATAAACGTAGAAAGTCCTATAAAACATTAATCAGATGAAAAGGTTATTTCTTAATTGAAAGTTCGACAAAGAAATAGTTTTATTTCTCATTGCTAAATTTCGGATACTCGAACTGAGTCGTGTTTATCGAATCCACATTGTTGAGCTCGTGAACTCCCGACTTTAAACTATACTCAACCAAAAAAGAAAGTTTACATGTTGAAATATTGAATATTTTTAATGTGCCATTTCACCATAATCGAAAACCACTGTACGTGCACAACTTGTGATATTACTACACACACATACCTCTTCCTAAATGATGTGGTTACCTAATTCCAGAATTTCTGTCATGAATGTCATCTGGTTTATATAATAAATAACTCTTGATTTCATGCATATTTCTTTTTTGGCTGAGTATATAAACAAACACAATCATTTCCAGTTTGATCCCTAAATCCCACCTGTCCTAATTTTACTTTAATCTGAAGATTGACAAATCGAGATATATTGGCAACTAGCGACTTGACCTGTGGGTATCGTGTTTTGCGCTTCATTCCTGGAACGAAATGAAACGTAAAATGGACTAAACAGCGCGTTAGAACGGTTCCTCGTACTTGTTGTTTTCTTCAATACCCCATGAGGTTATTAGGCGCGGGTCATCTGATGGCTTTGTCCAGAGAGATTGGGCGATCTAAATTAAGGCTCCAGACTACCACCTATTTTGTTAACGTTTGTGAGGACGCTTTGTGCCTCGTTGTAAACATGAGTTTTAATGTAACGCACGATGTTTGCTTTGATAAAGCTTATAATTTACAGAACGTCTTGCGATTTTACAAACAAGCTTATAATGGACATGTCGTAGGTGCTTGATCAGAATGTTTTATACAGAGGATGATTTGCGAAGAGGTAGGGCACCTTTTCTGTTTTATTATAGTAATTGATTTTAGGTATTTTCAAGTTGATTTTCAAGTGGATTTATGGGAATATGTTACTACTATTTTAATATCAAATGCAATTAATATATGGATGAAACGAAATGTGCCACATGGGTGCTAAGGGAAATATAACTTAAATAATATTATATTATCCATATTTAAATATATATACATGTATATATATGTTTGCTGGTCCATATTAAAAATTCAGTTTCAGTTTTGTTATTACAATAAATAATTTTGTTTTGGTAATACTGATTCGTGAATGCTGATAAATACTCTTACTCATACTCAATACTCTTACAATGTTTAAATTCGTGTGATGATTTTTGTTGTAAATGCACATCGAAACTATTTTTATTCATAGAGTTTATCATATAAAATTAAAAAAATTTTAAATAATAATAAAAAAATAAAATAGAATAAACTAAAATTAAAAAATAATGTTTTTTGTATATATTCAGAATATATAAGAGTATCAACTTCATTATGGTGCAAACATTAAAATATGCTGATTTTCTTTTACAAAGTTACAGCAAAATATATTCGGCGAGGTAAGGGTACACGAAACTGAGAAAATAGCCGCATTTTGATGATCAGTACTAAAGGTACATAGCAACCACAAACTTAGCATTAACAAACAGCTCTCGGTATCGGATACATCGGCTGTTTTATATATATATAACCCAAACAATAATAATAATAAAATTAACAACAACCAACAACCAAACAAATTAAAAAATATATATTAAATAAACCAAGTGTTTCTTATCAAGATATTTTATTCCTTCAAACACAGTTTTATAACTACATGTACACACTTTGAACTAAGATAAAAATTCATGAAAGGAAACTCAATAATGATAATATTATGTAGTGTCTGTTTAATCCGGAGTTAGGACACTGTTATAGTCAGGCATCCACTGGGGCGGAGCCAGAGAGGGAGAAACGCCGAGGCAAACCCAAATGCTGGAAGCTTGAACCACGTGGATAATAAATATAAGAATCATGGGGAAAAAATAAAATAAATCTATGGAAATTCCACACGAGGCAAGTGGCTCGTCTGCCTCTCGCATTCATATATATATATAGAGATTCATATATAAGCCTGTGGCGGATCCAAAAAATCCATTTGGGGGAAATGGTAATAATACGATGCAGATTTCTCGGATTCTTTAACGTTAAAAAAATATATATATATAATAATAAAAATTTAAAAAAAAAAAGTTTTTTAAATCGCACAATTTATAATTATGTACCCCTGTGGTCACTCTAGATCCGCCACTGTCAGCAATATGTAATACAAACTTTATTTACTATTCAGTTATTTATTTCGTTTAGGGTAGCGAAGAACGAGCTTACTGGGAAAAACAGAAATTTGTCAACAAACATCAATTTTTCTGTGAAATGTCGCCCAAGTTCAAACGGCTGCTGCAACTGAGTCTGCGCAAAGAGAAACATGGTTATGATGAAACGCTCATCCGCCAGGGGGAGCGCGTGCTGGGACTCCATTTTATTATTAAGTACGTCAACAGAGACAGTCCATAAATGTTAATAGCTTTCACAGTCTGGTTCGTCTCTCCCTGGGTGCGATCTCAACTTTTGAGATTTCTCCCCAACTGAGTACAGAGTTGTGATCAAATTTCTTGAGGGCGAGAAACCATGAACGCATATGTGCTGTCTATGATGATTCTGTCTCATCGTATGCTATAGTCAAAAGATGAGTCAGAAAGTCAGAAACTTGATCACAGCTCTGTCCTCAGTTTTGTCAATTTTTGCTGAGTTGTAGCGAGACATCTAGTGGTAGAATTCAACTGCAACACACCTGAAAGCGCAATATGAACCAAATTAAGCACATTATATTTCAAAACACTGAAGAACATTACAAAGCACAAACAAATTATTTATTCTTTCGGGAACTTGGCCAGGCTCAAAACATTTAGACACCTTCTCGTATAGACTAATCTTTCACAAACCCTTAGCATTACATGTATTATTATTTTAACACCTTCTCGTATAGACTAATCTTTCACAAACCCTTAGCATTAAATGTATTATTATTTTAACACCTTCTCGTATAGACTAATCTTTCACAAACCCTTATCATTACATGTATTATTATTTTAACACCTTCTCGTATAGACTAATCTTTCACAAACCCTTAGCATTACATGTATTATTATTTTAACACCTCCTCATATAGACTAATCTTTCACAAACCCTTAGCATTACATGTATTATTATTTTAGCACCTCCTCATATAGACTAATCTTTCACAAACCCTTTGCATTACATGTATTATTATTTTCACACCTTCTCGTATAGACTAATCTTTCACAAACCCTTAGCAATACATGTATTATTATTTTAACACCTTCTCGTATAGACTAATCTTTCACAAACCCTTAGCATTACATGTATTATTATT
>JAULBS010070507.1:9094-21768 GCA_032355785.1 Symmetromphalus regularis | reverse complement strand
CTGCCTGCCTGCCTGCCTGCCTGCCTGCCTGCCTGCCTGCCTGCCTGCCTGCCTGTCTGTCTGTCTGTCTGTCTGTCATTATTATTATTAATATTCTTTTAATTAAAAACGACCCGAGTCCAGCTCTGCCCTGCCATGCCATGCTCTGCCCTGCCTTGCCTTGCCCTCCAATGCCATGCCATGCTCTGCCATGTCATGCTCTGCCATGCCATGCTATGCCATGCCATGCCATGCCATGCTCTGCCATGCTCTGCCATGCTCTGCCATGCCATGCCATGCTCTGCCCTGCCTTGCCCTCCAATGCCATGCCATGCTCTGCCATGCCATGCCATGCCATGCCATGCCATGCTCTGCCATGCCATGCCATGCCATGCCATGCCATGCTCTGCCCTGCCCTGCCATGTCATGCCCTGCCATGTCATGCCATGCCCTGCCATGCCATGCCATGCTCTGCTCTGCTCTGCTCTGCTCTGCTCTGCCATGCCATGCCATGCCATGCCATGCCATGCCATGCCATGCTCTGCCATGCCATGCCATGTCATGCTCTGCCATGCCATGCCATGCCATACCATGCCATGCCATGCCATGCCGTACAAGAATGCTAGCTAGATACTTTTGTCATTAAGCAGTTCTTTGACAGGAAATGGGCGGGATCTAGCTCAGTCGGAAGAGCATTCGCTTGAGGTTCTTTGGTCGTAGGATCGAACCCTTTCGGTGGACATTGGGATATTTACCGTCCCAACAAGTGGCCTCCGACTGGTATATAAAATGTCGTGGTACACGCTGTCGTTTTTGTGGGAAAGTGCATATGAAAGATTCCTTGCTGCTAATAGAAAAATATAGCGAGTTTCCTTTAATGACTACGTGTCAGAATTACCAAATGTTTGACATCCGATAGTCGATGATTAATAAATCAACGTGTTCTAGTGGTATCGTTAAACAAAACATTTTTTTTAAATAATCAGCAGGTCACTTGCGAGCCTTTTTTTTACACCTTAATGTTTGCCATTGTAACCAAAATCTTAAAACGAATTTGTATTTGTCTCGATCCGTCATTGCACCCCCCTCAACCTTTACCCCACCCTCTCCCCTCACACACACACACTCAAAGTCGTTCATAGGGGTGTGATCAGTTGCTAGTTTTTCCCTGACATGTAACATTCCTTTCCTGAACTTTATAAATCATCTCGGACTGGTGGTGGTAAACGTAAACAGATCTCAAATATACATATAAATAGGAGAATGCATAAAATACCATGAACCACTTATTCAAATGTTCCTTCGCTCAATCAGGAACTTTAAAAAAAAAATCAAATCCAAACAAATAGAACCTGAAAAGTTGTGTTCTAAAGGCAATCAAATCAAAACTAATATCTTGGCTTTATGCTAAGTATTCTATGATCAGTTTAACCATGTTTTGAACAACCCTGGCCGATTTGTAATGTCAACGACTTGGAGTGTCGTTAACAATAATGATCAAGCAGTGTCTTCCGGGCATTATTAGAGCTTCACTAATGGTCGACGATTAACAAATGCGTCGAGTATCAGTAAACAGACATCTATTCCTAACCTTTCCTATAACCTGATATGATTTGTTTGTTTGTTTGTTTGTTTGTTTGTTTGTTTGTTTGTTTGTTTGTTTGTTTGTTTCATTGTCTTTAAAAAAAAAAAATGTTTAATGTTGTTTGTTTATTTTATTTTATTTTATTTTATATTTTTTTTTTGGGGGGGTTGGGGGAGTTGGTTGTTGTTTCTATAGTGATTTTTATATATAATTATAATAATAATATCATAATAATTATATCTGTAAAACAAAATTAATAAACAATAATAAAATTACAATGTTTGTATAAACTGGCCAACACTAGCGTCTTCGTCACAACGTTAAATCAACAAGGTTATTAGTTTCTTCAAAAAGACAGATAAAAAAAAAATAGCAAAAAATTTAAAATATGAAAAAGCCATTAGAATAAAACAGCTGAATCACACTATGATTATCGTCATATTTTACGCACGATTAAGTAGTAAGTTAGTCAAAAGCCAAGTGGTATCTGCCATTAAATATGGGATTAACCCAATTGTTGTCAAGCTTTTTTTAATAATCCCCAAAGCTATTTGCAAACTATTTGAATAGTTAATTTACGCTGCGTGTGACACGTTATACAGATTTCTTAATGGTACTGGGCACCATCCTAATACTGGGGTGGGATCGGGGGTGGGGGGGGTAGTACATATTTTCGTGCTTATATCCATTTAAGGTTAAAGCACGCTGTTCTGGACACACAGCTCAGCCAGGGTTTCACCTGGCATCTGGAAAATGGTAGTCATCAAAGTGTTTTATTTTGGGAATCTAGCATTAAGAAATGGGAGTCAAAAATATTATTTCAATCACATAATTAACTGAATAACTGTCTTGTTTATATAATATGCATATATTATATCCATTATCCACTATTCTATCTTTATAATACTAATACATGTATATCCATTGTTATTTATTCTAATAAATAAAAGGTTTTTGTGTATTTAAAAACAATTAAAATTGATAGACATTGAAATATTTTGCATCAATGATGATGCGCACATATTTTATTTAGGAGTATTTTAGCGAAATAATTGCGTCAAATACGTTAGATTTCCACGTCATGTAAAACCCTGAAAACTAAGGTCTGCGGGTTTTTATACAGTGTTAAAGTATTGTTATGAGTTCTCTGTCTTGTTTGAATGTGTAAAAACATATTTAGTCAAGCAGCAATGCAAATCACACTTACCATGGGACAAATACATTTTATGATTATATCTTGATGTAATATCTTTGTCTAAAATGCATTAATTGTCTTTCAGTATGATTGCAAGTTGTTATTGTTGTGATTGGTAATTTCAGCCGAGGAGCCTGCATCTGAGCCAGACTTTGGCTTGTGGTACTATTCCTCTCCATATGTTGATGCTATTCAGGCCTTCAAAGTAAGTATAATATATACTACAATCCATTTGGTACGTGCCACAATTTTAAAATGGCATGCTCTCCATAAGTTGATGCTATTCAGGCCTTCAAAGTAAGTATTATATGTACTTCAATCCATTTTGTACGTGCCACAATTTTAAAATGGCACACTGTTCATATGTTGATGTTATTCCGGCCTTCAAAGTAAGTATTATATATATAATATCCATTTTGTACGTGCCACAATTTTAAAATGGCACGCTGTCCATATGTTGATGCTATTCCGGCCTTCAAAGTAAGTATTATATATACTACAATCCATTTTGTACATGCCACTATTTTAAAATTTCACGCTGTCCATATGTTGATGCTTTTCAGGCCTTCAAAGTATTATACATACTACAATCCATTTTGTACGTGCCACAATTTTAAAATGGCACACTGTCCATATGTAGATGCTATTCAGGCCTTCAAAGTATTATATATACTACAATCCATTTTGTACATGCCACAATTTTAAAATGGCACACTGTCCATATGTAGATGCTATTCAGGCCTTCAAAGTAAGTATTATATATACTACAATCCATTTTGTACGTGCCACAATTTTAAAATGGCACACGGTCCATATGTTGATGTTATTCCGGCCTTCAAAGTATGTATTATATATACTACAATCCATTTTGTATGTGCCACAATTTTAAAATGGCACACTGTCTTTTTGTTACTGACAGTACATGACCTTTAAATTACAGGATTTTAACTTTGTAGGGTTTACAAATAGTCATCAGTAGCTCAAACGGTAGTGTGTCTGCCTGTGAACCGGTTGGTCATCGGATCGATCCTTCTCAGTGGACCCATTTGCAGATTGGGCTATTTTCCGTTCCAGCCAATGGTCCACAATTGGTTTATCAAAGGTTGTAGTATGTGTTGTCCTGTCTGTGGGACAGTGCACATAAAAGATCCCTTGTTGCTTATTGCAAAAAGTAGCCTATGTGGTGGCAGCGGGTTTCCTCTAAATACTTATGTCAGAATGACCATATGATTGACATCCAATAACCGATGACAAGATAAAAATCAATGTGTTCTAGAGGCATCATTAAATAAAACAAAACTTTACTTTAATTACAAATAGTCATCATTGTTATAGAAATACTAGGTATGATTTTATGTATATATATATAATTAAAGTTTTAACATTTGTTGTTATTCTTTTAAACAGTACTGTTTTGCAGGAGATTTAGTTTTATCTCTTTAAATAATTTAAAATTCAAAATGACTAAAGTGGCAGTCCTCATAAAAACATCAAATAAAACATTACAAGAACTCTTGATAACAGAAACACTCATTTTTTGGAATTTGGTTGTAATTGTGTCTTATTTTTAAAAAATATAAAATTATTGGACACCCTATATAAACCACTGAAATTGCTGTGGAGACTTTCATTCTCTATGGCACTTTTTTGCCTTAGACTAATTTTGTTTTTTTACTTTTTGCTGAATTTGTTGTGGAAAATGCTGAGGACACTATATGTCTACAGCATTAATTTTGCCATGGACATAGCAGGGGTTGCTATATTATGAACTTAAAGATAGAAATTTTTGTTTTGTTTTAGCAAATGGGAATGCAGGTGATTACCAACTTGAATCTGGAGACGCGTTCATGCTCTAAAAAATACCTTATTTATTATGATTTGGGTAAGTATTAATTTTTTACTGTATTTTTACATATTTTGGGTTCCAGATCAATAAGAAGTGCTATCATTTAATGTTGTTCAGGAATGTGATGTATCACAGAGATAGAGTATCTGCTTAAGGGCTGATGGGTTGTTGGTATTTCAGATGGCAATGAGTCAAGCAAATTAACTAACCAGAATGAGTAATATTATCCAAAAGTAACATCTAGGCAGATGCATGAATTATGGAAGTTTGGGGAAAGGTGAGGTCCAAAGATGTTTTAAAGATTTTAATACTGGATGGGAATCCAAAGTTAATTAATGGTATGACCAAATTAAAATAATAATTAGTATCCTGAAGGGAGGGTCTGTATGAATAATCTTTTTTTTTCCCACATTGCTTTGCAAGTCTGGGAGCGGGATCTAGCTCAAACGGTAGAGTGTCCACCTGCAATCCTTCTCAGTGGACCCATTTGCAGTGTGGGCTGTTTTTCGTTCCAACCAGTGGTCCACAACTGGTTTATCAAAGGCCATGGTATGTGCTGTCCTGTCTGTGGGATGGTGCATATAAAGGAGTAGCCTATGTGGCAGCAGCAGAATGACCAAATGTATGACGTCCAATAGCCAATGATCAGATAAAAATCAATGTGCTCTAGAGGTGTTGTTAAATAAAACAAAATTTACTTTGCAAGTCTGGGTTTTTAAGTAACCCATTTTGTGTTTGCAATAAAATTAGAATATAGTAGCAGATTAAATTTTTGTAAATTGTTTTTGCAAAATGATATGGGTTACCTAAAACATAATTTTGGCATAACCCATTTATGGCTTACGCAAATTTTCAATTTTGCCAAAATTGCCTAATATTTGAAAAAGCAAAAAAAACCTGTTCAGAGTTTATAAACATCCAAAAGGTTTTTTCAATTACTTTACAAAAAATACATTGTTTTTCAACATTTCATCAGAAGGCAAATGTTCTTTTTTATAGACTCTACAAAAGACTACAATTCCAGTAATATCTATAATAATTGCAATTCTTAGTGTATTCTTGAGTATTTTAAAATCTACAGACAAGAATGTTTTCATTTTTAGAAAGGCCTATTGCAAAGATGTTGAAAAGGTGTGTGTTTTTTAAATACAGAAAACAAATGTTCTTTGTCAAGTTTTTGGCTTTCTCATGTGATGGCTCGTATACAATTGTAATATGTGAATACTGAACCTCTGATTTAGGCAGCCAAATGTCACCCAGAGCTTTTGCTATCAGCAGTGAGATGCATAATGTAGTGAAATCAGACAGCAAATCCAAAACTGACCTCCGCAGCAACTTTCCAGAAACCTGGCTCTGGGATTTGAGAATAGTAGGGTACGTCTGCTGGCTATAGCATTAATTTCTTCCCATTATATTCTTCATTCCATTTTCACGCTCTCTTTATCTTCTTTCTTTCTTCCCTCAATCTTCAAGATGCGTCACCAGGGGAAGGACAAGTACCTGGGGTCTCACAGCCAATTGCCATCTCTAATGTTCCTGAGCAAGCGATTGGGGTGGACGTACGAAGCTATTTTCCAGAAACCTGGTTGTGGGATTTGGAAAGAGTTGGGTATGTTCTAGTTGTGACATCAACATCTTCACTTTTTTTCAACCTTTTTGAAATTTTAATTTCTCCTTTATTCTCTTACTAACAATATTTGAAGAGTTTCATCACAAAATGCAATATCTCCATTTTTGACATTTTGAGGAAAACTGTATTTTTTGTTTGTGAAAATGTGACATTCGTGCATGGTGCTTATCATGTATTGGAACAGACGCATATTTTCTGCTACGCTCATACATGGCAGATGTTGCATGCTGCAAACAATTATAATGTGAACTTTGAGAACCAATGCAAGCCTTTTCTTTGGTGGTGATTTTTCATTTGTTTTTTTAATTTGGTGCATCTCGCATTTTGGGAAAATCTCTTCATTTATGAAACTGAATCTGAAATACATGTTGATGTTTTCTTCTTTTTCTGATTTAATATCAATATATTAGATCATTTCTGTATTTGAATTAAATAGTAAATAGAATTTTACATCTTTTGTTTTTCTTGATGTGGTCGTATGACAGAATAATACATAAGAGGCAAAAAAAGAAACATTTTGTTTAACCATGGTTAAAATATGAACAGAACAAAATTATTTTATTTATTATCTGGCCAAAAATGATTCCAGTGAAACCACCTGTTTTAAGCGGCCACCCTAGAGAGTAATGAAAAGTGGCCACTTAAGACAAATGACTGTCTTTTATTTTTTACCTTATTTTAAAATGTTTTACCATGTAGGCTATACAGGGTGAGAAATCAGAGAGAATCCATGATCGCATACATGTATGTGCTGTCAGAAACTTGATCTCAGCTCTGTACTCAGTTTTGTTCATTTTTGCTGAGTGTTAAGGTGTATCTAGTGCCAGAATTCAACAGCAACACACCTGAAAGAAAAATATGAACAAAATTCAGCACATTATATTTCAAAACACTGAAGAACATTAACAAGCACAAACAAATTAGCTATCCTTTCGGGAACTGGGGAAAGCTCAAAATATTTTGACACCAACTCGAATATCATTGAAAATGTATTCTTTATGATGATGATGATGATGATGATGATGATGATGATGATGATGATGAAAAGGAAGATGATAATGATGAAGAAAAGGATGATGATGATAATGAAAGAAGAAGAAGATGATGATTAAATGTATTTAAACGAATAAAGATTCATGTGGATTTTTCTGATAATCTCCTAAAATGCTTTAAGGAATATAAAAACAGTGGTTTTTGTGCTTTATCCTAATTTAACCATCCATTAAATAGGCAGGATCTCTATTTGACCTTTAATTTTTACCTACTCTATATTTATATATGTTACTGTATTTACAGAGACAATGGAAAGCTAACCTACCCTCTAACTGCACCCCATACGGTCACAAAATGGGTTGGAAATTCTATTTGTATTAGTGAGACAGCAGGACTGGGCATCTCCCCAATGGCGGCCATTACAACTTTCCAGCCTTTCTTCCTGTCCTTCACCTTGCCATATGCTGCTGTCCGTGGTGAGCGGATCCCAATCCTGGTGACAGTCTACAACTATCTAGACAAATGTTTACATGTAAGAGAATATTTTCTTTCATCTTGCCAATAATATAATTAATAAATTTGCAAAAAAACAACAAATGTATATGTAAAGGTCAGTGTTTGTGAAAAATGATCACAAGTGCTTTGTTGTGACCAGTTCCTGTTAAAAATGTATGAAACAAAGATTTTTACATTTGTAGTAAGTCAATAATTTTATCTTTTCGAAATTGCAAATCTTTTTATATTATATTCCAAATTAAATTAAAGACATTTTAGGCATATAGTTTTGAAGCCAATAGTGTCTTAGTTACAATATACAGTCAGACCTAGATACAACCATCATTACAATGACATTTACGCCATTTGACACATGTTCTGTAGAAACAAAAGTATACAATGTTAATCTTATGCGTTAGAACGGAATTCGGCTTCCGACACCGACAGTGAAAATTTACAAAAAAAGTACAAATGGCCTCTCAAAATACTTCTTTCGAAAGACAAAACAAGATCTAAGAATGATCATCAGATTTGTAATTCCTCTTTAATTACTCTTTAATTATCAACCTAAGCTGACAATGTAACACTTAACCAGATAACAACTCAATACCTTTGGTCTGACAGAAAGTTACGAAAGTAATGACAGTCACGTGACTTCCATGTCTAAGTTATTGCCAAGCAGGTATCAAGGGTATTGTTTAAACAATTAATGACATTCAACCAATTAAAGTGCTTTTGTTTTTATTTGCTTGTTTTGTACCGTATTCACACCCTTCATAAAGGTGACGACCGTGACGTACATTATTGCCACATTTGCACTTAATCATGGCTGCCATCTGCTAAAAGATGTCGAATGCAATTCTCCATAGCAGAAAAAAGTGAAATTTCTATTTATAACACTGACCATCCAAAGGCTACTCAAGATTAAATTGCTAATCATTTCAGTAAAGAGTGGGTTAAATAATAATAGTAATTGTAATAATTACAGTTAGAATTTTTTTCACATGATTGACACAGGGGCAATAACTCGTGACTGAATTGTTACAGGTTGCATCGTACCAAATCACGTGATTTTGCAGGTCAGAGTTCGATGTGCACTGTCAAATCTATCTGTAATGAATGAAACCTCAGCTATGATTGTTAGATATATGAGGCAGTGGGTATTTTGTAAATACTATGGCACATACCCAGTAATTTCATTATCCTTTTTTAGCAGAATAATTATTACATCAGTGACACTTGGTACTTGTTGATACCGGGGGTGTTAAAAAAATTGCAAGTGACATTTTGTGCGAACCTGAGTGTGTCTAATGAAAACACTCTGTAAGTCATTAAAATGCTGTGACAGTATATTTTCTTTGAGTCATAGTTAATGGCAGGTGTTACACTGTATGTCTGTACTCTGGTCCAGTGGTTTGAAATGTTGCTTCTATTACTTTTATTAAAAAATGTTACTATGGTCGTCAATGGGATCTGATTTGGTCCAGTGATACTTACAATGGCAAACATGATATAATGACATAGTTATCATAGGATGAAGGTGGTCGTTGTAACGAGGTCTGACTGTACGTCTTTTCAGGGGTGTTATTGTATTTAACAAAACATATTTTAAATTTCAGATTCAAATTAACCTAGAGGTGAACAGCGACATATCAGTAATAATAAGAGACCATCAGAAGCTACCATTTTGTCTTTGTGGAGGAAAAACAAGAAGTCAGAAATATTATATCGAACCAAAAAACATCGGCGATCTCCCAATTATTGCAAAAGTGAGATAGTATTTGTGTAATTTAATGACGAGTCCACAAAAACCATCTCATAGATGGTTGCTATAGTTATGATTCAAGATGCACACCATAGCCAATATATGTAATTTAAAAGTAGAGATTTAATAAAGTCTCTATTTCTGCTTGATCTTCAGATTCCGTGGAAACCTAAGTGGAGAGAGATCTTAAATTGTAATGTTTATCCAACATCATCTCTTGGTTGTCCATATATTTTCATATATTCTAAGATTATATTTAACTGTACAAAATGAAACACTGAATTTTAACAAATTTGCAGATGTTATTTTTGCTCACTATGACAGTCTCACATTTTATTTGTCAGAATCATCTGAATTATTATAAAGTTTGCCTGATTACCTGATTAAATACCATAGTATGTATTAAATCTTTCACATCCATTTCACCTGTCAGTCAGAGTATTTGAGATTTGCTAACAGAGGTGCTTCAACTGACTTAGCCAATCATTAGTGAATGAACTTATGATGGAGCTGGATTTGATTTACACATTAATTTTTAAAACAAAGACAATTATCAGGGTTTTTATGTTGCTTGCCAGGCTTGATGTCTTGAATTTATCCAAAATTTGTTTTGATTGTCCCAAAGGTGCAGATAACTGAATCATGAAGAGTGGACTAAAGTCTTTAACAATATCTAGACTTTCAAGTTTCAAGATTGTATTTACAACCATTAGGACTAATTAATCTGTTATTCAGTTTTGAGCTAGTATTCATTTGCTAATTCTGAGGTTTATCATTAAGTTTATTCCAATTTTAATTAAAAAGGAACCTGGATTTTTCAACTACATTAATGTTTAAAGGATCTAAATTGTATTTTCTGTTTTTAAAATATTTTTAGAGGATTTTTTTGTATCAAGCAAAAAGTAATCGATGTAGACTGAGTTGTTATTAAAGTTATATGAATATCCCATCTATACTATTATCCTGATATGTTTTCTGTTTATCTTTTACCATTTATACTGTTCTCCAGATAGTAGTGTGAATTTATTTTATAATTTTCTTCCCACAGGCAGAGATTGTTCCAGGAATATGTGGAAACAGTTTGGATATGGATCAAGAATATATTGGTTTAAAGGATGCTGTACGCAGAGAAATATCTGTCAAGGTGTGAATAAATATTGGAATATTTGTAATTTTATCCATTTTAAATATAAAGTCAAGCTTTGTTGTCTCTACCTCTGTAATGTTGAGTACTCAGGCTATCTAGAGGGGCATTGCTGGTCCCAGCCATGGTCGTAAATCCCGGTGGGACGGGAAGGACATGTCCCACCCACTTTTGGGATGGGGGGATACCCTTGTTATTACCCCTCCCCACTTTTTACTTTGAAAAACTGAAATTAAAATGCCTAAATAATAATCTTTACTAATATTTCTGTTTATTTTATCAATGTTATACTTACCCATGTTGTCTTAGCATAAATATAGTAATACTGAAGTATACAAGGGGTCTATAATGGCATCAGTCCAGGGGAGAGTGGATGGGAAGTTAGTGGCATGGTTCGTCCCACATTTTGACCCAGCATTTTCACTTTGTAATGTTAGTGAACAAAACACTGTAATTTCAGGTGTACCAATCTTCAGAGCCTGAACTATCTCGAGCACATGTTTTGTCCTTTTATTTGGTGCATTTTCCTCTTTTTTTTCTTCTGAATGTATGATAAAATATAACCTTATATAAACATTTGACTTTGTCACAAGAAGTTGCACAAATTTTAAATCATACTAATTTAACTATATATGGGTAATTCTTATTTGAATAAAACCATTATATTAAACCTACAAACTATCACTACTAACTTTGACATTTAATTAATAATAGTTAGTAAATTAATTTAATTAGAGAATTTCTATTTTGTGGTCTTAAAGTTAAACCAAAATTATGTCATCACATAATGTGATGTACTATATTTAGTTTACATCACAGAGAGAAAATATCACAAAATAAAAATAAATAAAAAGATGTAACTGGGTTAATAAAAAAATAGTTGCATGATAAAGTGATTTATAAAATGAATTTTGTATTAAAATTTGCATATTTAAATTGTCTGCAGGCAGAAGGAATTGCACAAGAATATACCAAGAATCTCTACATCTGTCCAAAAGGTAGACAACTCTTTATTTTCATATTTCCATTTAACACTATTATTCTTCATTGTAATTACAGCTTTAGTCTTGTTTATTTTTAACCCAGTTGTGTGAGGTTAAAAATCAAATTAATATTGAGAAATCATTAACATTGATTGTTAGTTATATTTATTTTCCAATGACCCAATTCTCCCATGTATAAATTGTAAATACAATTACATGTAGATGAAGAAATTGTGTATATTTTTTCATCATGAAATTTAAGAATTAACTATATTTAAGTTCAATAAGCCATATTTTATAACAGTGGCACATCTTAAATTAATATTCACTATGCTTGCCTTATTTTATAATTATCTTTCATTAGGACTTCCTTGTTTATTAACACGCTTGTACATTTACCAGGCGATCGCCGCCCCTCCCCCACAAAATTTTTGGGCAATGAACATTTTTCTTCTAAAACCCTAAGCGCAAGTACAGGCCAACACAAGGTCGGGCTTCACCCTCCAATGTTGCACCACCCCTATTCACAATTGTTGGAACCGCCCCAGGCACTCTTCAGTATGCCCTCTTCCTTTCCTCAAAACTCCACCCAGCCCCAAACCCATCTCAACTTAATGTAGAGAAAATTATTATCTATTAAAATTAATTCCTTCTTTATTTATCATTTTAAAGATTTTACAATGACCCTTATCCATCTTTGCATTTGGATCTGCTCAAAATGTCCTCTTAGTTATACTGGTATTTTAGATACTAGTAATTGTTTGGTTCCAGTCAATGTCTTGTTATGATTAAAAAAATACTTTGCTTGCAGGCAATAATCTTTTGGAGGAGGAGATAGATTTACCATTACCATCTGATATGGTACCTGACTCATCACGTGGACACATCAATGTTATCGGTTAGTGTATATTACATTATAACACATTTCCACTATACACTTTTAGCTGAACACATTTCCATAACTTTCCAGAACTTTTAACCACCCTTTTCCAGTACTTTTCCGACTTAACCTTACACACTTAACTGTATCTCTCGTTCTACAGCCAGGTCTCGAAGAAT
>JAULBS010070496.1:0-21768 GCA_032355785.1 Symmetromphalus regularis | reverse complement strand
TTAATCTGTAGCAGTGATCACGTCATTCTAATCACCCACCCAAACATGTTACGTAGTTCTCAATATTGACCTCAGAGGGTCGTTATTTGTTATATTACCCTTGAAAATTCTGTTCAGTACATATTATTGGAACACAAACTCCAATAAAAAGATAGATGGACATATAACCAAAGTATCAATTTTAAAATTCTTATATTTTAAAATTTATTGCTTATACTCACCGTAACTGGTCACCCTATGATAATAACTGTCATTCTGAAAACAAACACGAAACAGTTATAATTTATGAACATCATATATTGTTTAAGGCACTACCGTCAACTCATGAAATTAACCACCATTACTATCAGTAATTCTCCAGTAGCAGTATTTTTGCGACAGAATATTTTGTGCATTTTTTAAAAACAAATTGTAAACTGAAAAGAAAAAGTTAATTATAGTGACAAAAATATGAAGTAAAAAATGCTAGCATGTTAATTTATAGATCTTAATTTTTTTTTGCGGCATCCTGCACATTGTTTGATTAAAAACTACTAGATTATGACTCAATGAGAACGTTAAATTAGACTGAATATATATACAGCCAGTGAAATAAATATTATTATTATGTTTTATTTATTTTATTTTTTATAGAAGAATATAAAACATGAAATAAGTGTGTCTATAAATATCCAGTCAAGTGTCAAACATATATCATATTGGCGATGTATTATGCAAAAATACCTTGTCGCCGTATGACCATATGCCATAATATGGGCTTCTCTTTCTAAAAGCTAAGGATCTTTTTTAAATTCGTTAACTACTGGCTGGAATAAGAACAAAATCTTATGAGTCCAATGTAAGGTATCGATCCCATGACCCATCGTACATGAGCTGGCGGATGCTTTACTTCTGAACTTCGTACACACCACGTGAAAAATTATTACATTATCTTTTTCAAAATATGGAGCTCAGATAGTTTAGGTTGGAAACAATAACAGAACAAACCTGAAAGTAACGTTTGTTAAATTCCCAGTTTAAAACGCTGCACAGTATGAACGCTGAGATTGTTTTTGAATCAAAAACTGCTGTTTTCTGTTTTAGGCTACGTTTTGCCATAATAGGTGTAGTTATATAACAACATTCTTAAAATATTTATTCTAAAGGCTAAAAATTATCTGGTTACATTGTATTTTTGATAGGTTTTTAAAGTTTAGTCACAAAAAACTTGAAAAAATATTTACAATAATTTAATTTACATTAATTGATTAAGACACTGAATGACTGATGTACATTTTTAGCTATTTTCTAAGCAACCAAAAAATTTGACCCTGGTTTTCATAACCAATATAATTATTAGTGTTAACAGGGGACAATATTTTGAAATCTGTGTTAACCGAAAGTTGGTTAACATGATTTTTACGTAGGTAACCAATTGATTGATTGGTTACATGAATTATATTTGCGTAACCCGTGGGTTACCTGATCAGTTACCCCAAAGAGACGTTGAAATTATATTTTAAATACATAATTTTTAGCTCAAACAAAATTAAAACAAAATACAAAAGAAAATAATTTATAAAACATTTTTTTAATGTTTGCTAAAGTTAACTATGATTTTTTTTTTTTATCAGTACTTCCAGATTCGTTTTCTTTCTTTTCACGCTGTCCATGCTAATTTCGGTTTGTCTACAGTGATGTTCCAAATGTTTGTTTTTTAAAGTTCGTTATACGATGTTAGGATTTTAAAACTTTTGTAACTCCTGTTTCGACATTTGTAAAATTATAGGCAATCTAATATTATATCAACATATATTCCTAAAGATAAAATAGCAACAGATAATTTATCCGTCCCCAGCAGTCCGTACACATTTCATTAAAACTTTTGGCTCGACTCTATACTGAGCATTTTTAGTTTAGACTGGTCGCAAGTTACAACTGTTGCAACATAAAGTTGTCTACTGGTTCGCTGTGCGTCAAGTATCTAAAAATCTTTCGGAATACTTGTACATCTGCGTGAATAAACTTCCTGTAATTGTGAAGTTTGGAAGTTTTTATTTTTGAACGTCTATAGGTCACGAAGTAAACAATTTGCGGTTCGCGTGAATCATTGTGCCCTGATGACACCTCTGATCATGTATGGTTGTTTAACGACCCCCAAACCCCTTCCCAGCACAAAATAAATAAGTGTTGGCTATTTCCACTCAAATTCTCCGTCAGTTACGCAAGTTAAAGATTTATTACATATTTTGGGTCAATTTATTTATAACATTCATCATAATTTAAAATGACGAAAATTGGTTTTAACATTTGGAAAATAAATGATACAATTAAAATCATTTTTAAGTGATCGATTCTAATTATCAGAGATTTTTGAAAGAGAAACGAGAAGTACTGAACACGATGTAATTATGTTTTAAACAAGTTTCAATTCACATGTGTTTTTTTTCTGGGGGGAAGGGGTGTTTTAGTTGGGTTTTTTTCGTGCATGTGTGTGTTTAATTAATGGAAAATATTTTATTCTGATAAGGAAAAGGACAAAATCTGAAACAGAAAATCAGTGCTTCTACTGGTGGTATATATAAATAAAAAATGATAGACATGTAAGTACCTTAATTTAAAGATAAAAGTATATTAATTATTTAGTTTGCTATTGTTTTTCAGTAATAGTGATTTCTATACAATTGTCGACCTTCCTGTAGGTGACCATCAGTACAAGTATTTAGTTGATGGACAATGGGTTCATAATCCGGGAGAGGTATGTATTGAGCTGCTTTCTTTATTCTACTGTACAGTTCTACCAGTATAATAATACACCGTAAATTTGAACCAAATAATTAAATATTATGCAGTACATGTTGGAAATGATCAGCAGTAATGAATCGATAGATACTCTTATTCAGATCTTCCTATTTGTATAAGCCGTATACTTCTGTTTTTAGATGGAATTGGCCTAGTAGTTCCAAATATGTGATTTCGGTTATTAAAATCTTTCTAGATATTCACAATTGTTATAAATTTGGTAGACTAGCAAGGTTGTTTATAATTTCCGAAAAAAACCCAGTATAAGTTTGACAATGCATTCGCTTGAAGCAGATCAATTGCCCATATTCCAGCATCAGTGCTGATCACAACAACTGAAATTCAGTGTTCAGTATTATTTTAATAGCATCGAATGTTACAAAATAATAACTACTGGACATGTGTTTTCCAATGTATCGATGTCTCATTGTCAGTAGGTATAGTATGTGTGTATATGTAGTGTATATTGTAATAATTTATTAATTCCCTGAAAGATGAATGTTATGAAAACCACATAGGCTCTGACGTTTAACTTTATTATATCGAGTTAGAAAGTTATGTTGGTTAGTCTATGAAGAATGCTTTCCAACAGTATTTGGATATATATTGCTCTACTTTTAGAATTTTTCAACATGGAGAAACACTGTGACAGTCTATTGTTTTAAGTTTTCTGTTTACACCTGCCGATTGACAAGTCAGTAAATGCTGTATAAAACAGTTGGGAATGTGAAAGCTATGTATACATGTATTGTGTACATTCCATAATGTATATATTGTGATTTGTTATTTGTTTTGTTATAGCAAACTGTTTCTAATTTGTTTCTCTTTTTTCTTTCAGCCAACAACAAATAACAATATGGGGACATTAAATAATATAATTAAAGTTAAAAAATCTGACTTTGAAGTTTTTGAAGCACTAGCAATTGATAGCAGAAATACAAATGCATCTAGAAAGCAACGTAAGTAACGTTAGAGAAAAGAAAATATTACATATACCTTTTACATTTAAACAGGGTTTTTTCTCTGAAATCTGACTTGATGATCATGGCTCTGACTTAGAGAAATTTATCTTTTTAAATTGTTATAATAATAAAATATTATTACAACAAAAGCTGACTTCTAGATAGAAGAAATGTATTTGTAAACATTTTATTAGTTTATAATATGGTTCTCTATGTCAGACAGTGTCATTCGATTTCTTTTTATCAAGTCTAGCAAAACAGCATTTTTTGTCAATTGGGCAATTTTTTTGGCAAAGTAATACAGTCTAGATTTTAAAATGGCATCTTACAAGTAATCTAGGGTGCTTTTGGCAATGGATGGTCTGATTGGTAAAGAAAACTGATTAAATCCTGATATTGTAATGTAATAGAAAAAATATGAGTTACACATTTCGAATAAAGCAATGTTTGGGATAGGTGGAGAACATACGCACCTCCTCACAAGAAAAAACACTTAAAAAACACAAAAAGACAATTGGCTATTGAAGCGCACTATTCTCATTTATGCCTGTCACATACACTGAGATCTTATAAACATTGTTATACCTATTCAGTATTTTGGTTATATATTCATTTTCAGTGGCTGCGTGTAACTAAGTCTGTATTAAGCTATTAGACGTGGCATTTGACTAAATAAGATAGCATGTAATTGACTAGTAGTTGTAATTGGAAAAAGTGAAGAAATCATTTGGTGTTATTTTGTTTCTTATAGTTCATGCCTTGCCTATAGATTTTGTGTTTTGAATGGGTAAATACTTTTAACTGCCATCGTTACTAACTGATGTACTGTTACAAAATTTGACATTGGTTTGTGTTTTAGTTTTTGGTGAGAGTAGTGTCCATTGCAGTTTCAGTTTAAAAATTTGCCATTTTAAACAATGTTTTAAAGTATTTATTGGATTATTTGAGAATTGTTATGTTTGTAGCTTGGAACATTCTAAATTTAAATTTCCTGAAACATGATTTAATAGCATCTGAATCACAAAATAGACATTTAAAACAGTTTCAACAAAAAATGTATATTTTTTTACTTTTGGCATGTTGTATTTATAAAATGGAAATATTTAAATACCCTGAAATGCAATTTCCTTGTGTATGAATCACTAAGTATCCATTTTTTAAACAATTAAAGCAAAGATGTTTATACGTTTATTTTGTGGTTATTATATTATTATTCCAGGTCTGAACACATGATATTTACTAATCATACAAAATTATGACACTTTTGAATCTCAGCACATGTTGGATGTTTGACTGAAGCCTTCATTGATGCTTTTTTTTCCAAATCTTGAAATTCAGAATTGTGCATGCTTTCAGTGTGTACTAAGTAAGTTGCTTGGTTGTAGTATATTTCGGGTATAACTTGCATTTAGCATTTAGATTTGCAGTCTTTGTTGTCACTCATGACATCCAACTTAAAGTTGGAATAGTGAAAATACAGTGTTATTCTACTTCCATGATTGCAGATTCTGATTTTCATCCTAAACCAAACTGATTCAGTGGTTAATTAATCACTAATCATTACCATGTTAATTTATAAGTGTGATTTATCTGCATTTCAGAAGATACTCCTTCATCAGGTTCTCCACCTGGTGAATATGGCCAAGAAATTCCTTCCAAACCAGCTGGTACTAAGCATGTTGCGCCACCTTTTTTGCCTCCACAGCTTCTTCAAGTTATCTTAAATAAGGACACTCCAGCCCACGTAAGTGAATTGAAAAGTTTCTTATTGTTAGCAACATGTTTGTGAATGTGGAGTGATAAAGAATTATACCTCAATTTATAAAATATATAGAGGATATTAAACTTATTAAATTTATGTCCAGAGTGAAATAATTTTTCTTTGTCACAAGCTTTATTCTCCATGTGAATAATGTGCATCTGATGTTGCAGATGTTTTAATGATTATCTTTTGTTTTTCCAGTGTGAACCTTCACTACTGCCAGAACCAAACCATGTGATGTTAAACCATCTTTATGCCTTGTCAATAAAGGTAAATTTCAGCCCTTTTTTCCCTTTGATATCGACAAAATGAATTGGTTTAGATATATTTGTTTAACAATGCTGCAGCACATTGTTTATTCAGTGTTTTAAGATTTGCTAACAACCGTGCTCAACATAACATAACGTACATAGAATTTTAGAAACATATGCCTGCCGTGACAAAAATAATGTTGAAAAATTACTCATGTACAAAAATATGTTCATAATGTAAACAAATGCATGTACTCATACAGTGAGTTGTCAGTATTTTTATGGATTAGTCATGTTGATCATGGATTAGTCAATGTTGATAAAATAAACCACTTTGTCATAGAAGTGGCACTCTGGGCAGACTGGTTTTGGCCCACCAGCATATTTCAAAATATTTTCATTATCCACAGTATTACAAATCTCAGTGTTGGTGGCTATATATGTTCAGTCACTTCATTCATACCTATTAAAAACACTGTCATCAGTATTAATTATTTAGGTTATGATTGGAGAGAACTTCCTCACCCTTTTGTTGTTATATATTTTCTATGCTTTTATCCTGATTTTTTTCTTTCTATTGGCAGGATGGAGTGATGGTTCTCAGTGCAACACATAGATTTAGGAAAAAATATGTGACAACATTGTTATATAAACCTATTTAGCTATCCAGTTGTTTTTAACTTGCAAGCATGCCATCAGAAACTGTAATCAAATCAACAAAGTGAATCAGTTAAAAAATCTAAGCATATATATATATATATATCTTTACACTTATAAGAATTTTCAATTTGTAAATTTAAATGTGTTTTTTTTATATCATTATTTTTTATTTTTTTTATTTTACCAGTGCTTAAAACAACCAGTATACAGATGTAGTTGGCCTAGAAAAGAAAATGTTTTTGACCAGTTGTTTAGTACCTTCAATCCTTAATGAATACTAATAAATAATATAATAAATAACAACTTAAAGAACAAATCATTTGTTGCAATTTGTGAAGAATATTGTATCCAAAATGGCAGGCACTGATTCATGTGATACTTGTAACAAATTACTGATAAAGCAAACTAGTGTTCATCCATTGAGTAAATTTTAGTTGTGTTATAAAACATTGTGTCCACATCAGTAAAGAAATTGTGGAAATCTGGAAATTAAAAAAAAAAGGGGGAAAACCAAAAAATATCAATATCTACAGGGATTTGATGAGTAAATGTATACTCTGAGAATTTTGTAATAAATAAAAAAATTCTCTGTTTTAAACATTAATAAGGTTTTATACAAAAATAGCATTAATCTGTGGCATTTAGCAGCAGACCATTTTTGTGTGTTCGTCTACATGTATATGGTATACTAATACAGTCATGTAAGATACGTAGGACATAGTAAAATATCCATATAAAGTTTAACAAAAAACCAGGCAATTTTAAAATAAATTCCCTCTTGACATCCTGTAAGTATATAGTTTTTTTAAATGGTTTTAAGTTACCTCACGATCGTTGATGTGATTATATATTTGGATGGTTTGTTTGAAATATGATAATATATCTATATATAGTGTACATTGTACATTGCAAGTGATCATGGACTAATATGGCGTAGCTAATATGGTGTGATCGTTAGCTGATTGTGTAATATTATGTAAATATGTAAATTAACAAGTGATTTGCATGTATGATATGTGATGAAAATGATGTTACGCTTGTGGATAGCGGTCTTGTGATAAGACTAACATTACTGTACTCTGCTTGTTGAAAAGTTGGCAACTCCTTAAGAAAATGAATAGATTAATTTTGTGAATGCTGCAGTATTTTATGTACTGTCACAAATAACTATGTATGGAATATGTACAATCTGACAGAATTTGGATGACATCAAATAATACCATGAAAAATGTATTAAATGGCAACAGGAGTATATATATATATATATATATATAGAAAAAACCTTTTTAAGACTCATGTGGTTTCTTCAAATAGGTTAGTTTTCAAATCTCTTAAGATTGGTGGCTGTAAGCAGATTTCACTGTATTTAATGATCTGAAGTAAAACACTAACCATATTTTCAGATAATAAATGAAAAGAGCATAACTTGTGTATTATTTTAGCAAAATGTCTGGTTCCAACTTTGCTTATTTTTAGATTATTGCTTGTTCAAGATCTTGCCAAATTATCTCCTAAACATCCAAAATAACAAAAATAATGGTTGTTTCCCCACAGAAAAAGCTTTAACAAAACATGATGCTTTTTTTTTTTAATGTTAGCAAAAAATACTATGTCATAGTTTTCTGTGTTTTATTTAATATTTGTATGATAATGAGAGAAATACAATATAATATGGCAGTCATGTGTGACATTATATGTTGTTCTCCAACTGATAATTAATTGGAAATATTTTTTGGCATTAGATTCTACAGACTATTTGATCTCATTACTGGTTCATCTAGTAAAACTCAGTGACCCATCCACAGTTTGATATTATTTTTAACAAGACTACATTTTAGAGTATCAGTATTCTTTGAGACTGGAGATCATCAATTGTTGTTGAGATTAATAGCTGTTTGAAATTATTATTATTTAATTATCTGGTAAAAAGATCCTAGAACAACTGCACTGAATATTTTTTTAAAGCTCCCTCTTTCTTAACAATGGTTATCAGCATGCTTAGTGACGTTTCATATTTTTGACATTATCAGCAGAAAGAACAGATAGCATCTGGGATTTATCTCTTTGTAGTTTTCCTGACGCTTGTTTCAGGAGAAGTCTTTCTATGCAGATCAATAAAGTTTGCAACAAGAATTAATTTTCACAAAACACATGTTAGAGAAAATAAAAAAACATACCAACGGCCTCACTCAGGTAAAAACTGTTAATCTCAGAAGGTAGTTTTTAAGCCACCCATCCCTTATATTTGCTGAATTTATTTTATTGTTGTTTGGTGGTAATAACATTACCCCAAACACCCAGATATTAATACTTTCTCCTAACCTCCTTATGATCATTTTTTAAATAAGCATTTAGATATGTTGCAGTGACAGGCTTTTCTAAAGTATTCAGTGGGTTGCCCAAAAACAGCATTTTGCTCATTCAAAGGGTTTTATTATATATTGTTATTATTTTTATAAGTTGTTCAGATGGATTAGTACTAATAAACTAACGGGCAATATTTTGTTTAAGGCTTCTGCAGATTTTGTTCTCATCGCTGAAATTAAATTATGGCATTTATGTCAACTAAACATCTGTTTTCCAAATACATATATTATTTTCAAAGATTTGTCTGGTTCCTTGGTATCATTTCTTTTGTCCGTTAGTTTAGTTCTGAATTATATTTTTGGTTTTTTTTCTTAGCATTCAATGTGTATGTCAGTCCCCCCTGAATTCTGTGGTAAAATTAGCCATTTTCTGCGGTTGGAATTGGTAAATTCTGCAACATAAAACTTGAAAATAATACTTATAAATTTACACTAAATGTTTTTTTCTTCACAAAGTTAGTTCCAATGTAAATTCCCATGATACCACTAGGACCCAGTAATCCAACAAATCGTTAAGAAATATGTAATGTTGGAGTCACTTGTTGTGATAGAGAAATACCAATGAAACGATTTACACATGCTAATATCACTGTAATATATTAAATAGGATAAAATGACATAATCCTATTCCCTATTCGTAAAACTTGTGTAATGTAAAACTGCCGTGTCTTCAGCAGTTTTCATAACTTAAATAACTCACAACCACTCCATAACCCATAACCTGTTCAGAAGATCGAGCGCTCGCGAACAATTAACCTAGTTACTATCGTCTTCTATCACATAACGTTTATAAATTATTAGACACAAAAAACCAGTCTAGCGGGTGAATGGCAGCGCTCACCCTCCTGAACGTGTCACAAGTCGCGTGTTCAATTTGTTCTGCATTGACAGAAACAATCGACAGTTACAGAATGAAGTTATACATTTAATACGTTTCCTACTTTAAAGAAACAACTTTCTAACTCATTGCTTTAGTTTATTTTTTCCAAAATGTTACGTTTATATATTCATTGTGAAGTGATTTTAAAAAACGGCATTAAATGACAAATTCTGCAAGTTTTCTGCTTGAAAATAGATTTTCCAGCAGATGTACGAGAATTCAGCGCTGGGATACAAATTCTGCAAAAAAAATTTGTGTCTACAGAATTCAGGTGGGACTGGTTACCAGTGGTATAATAAGAGTGAAAAAAAAAATACTGCATCTTTCATAAAAGGGTTACTGAGTTACATGTAAGTGTAAGAAGGATAATTTCAAGTTTAGTACTTTATTAGGCCCAGTGATTTTATTTGTTCAAATAGTTAAATTGATTGTGTTCTTTTTTATATATATATGTTTGATGTTTACAGTTGTACATACCTGTATTGTGTTACAAACTATGCTTCAGTACAGAATTGTGTAATAAGTTATGCTTCAATCCAGCCTAAGTTTAATCTGTATGTATTTGTGTTGTTTTCTCCATTTATTTTATTCTCAGGATTTGTATTGGAAAGAATTTAGACCTATACACATTATCATTCATAACTGACAGACATGTCATTCTCTCTTGAAGTGTTTTGCCAACCGTAACAACTTGTCTGGTCAAATGACGTTAATTTCCTTGATATTAAGTTAGTCACAGGTTCATAGCCAACATATTTCCTGGTGAGGGTGGGGTTGCCGAAGAAGTAGGATCATAAAAGATTCCTGTTGAAGTTAACAAGAATAAAAAATGTTATATTTATAAAAAAAACATTTTTTTTTAAATTTACTGTTTTTAATAGTTGAGAAATATGGAAGATATCAGATGGCAGGAATTCCCTTGCCAGTGTAAGCTATGACCGATCCTAAGTCAAAGGAGGAACCCATGGTAGGTGGTCTAGGATGTATGAATCATCTACTTCTGTGTTCAATTTTGTAATACTAAGTTTTTTAACCCACCTTTTAACCATTCCTTTTGGTGCCAAATATACAAATCCCAGTCAGTTGTTAATGAGTGGGGATATTTTTTCTGCTAGCTAGGCTGATGTTCTGTATGCCAGTGAAGAACAGTTAGTCCAGCATTGAGACAAATGAGGCAACTGTTGTTTTTCTTTCTTTTTTGTACAAATCTACATACAGTGGATTTGCCTTGTCTGTTTTCTGCTTATGATATGGGCACCAAGGTCAGTTTGATTTGCTTTATATACCTCAGACATCAAAAATATCTACACACAGAAGGCATTATTTAAAAAAATAGAAAATAAATATTTGAGCTTGCTGTAAAGTTTGAAATTACATGGATATGTTTTAAATAATACATAAATATTTGATAACCCTACACCAGTTTTAAAAAATATGGTTTTTGGGGGTCATTGTAATAAATATTTTGTTAAAATATTCTGTATACATGATTACTGTGTGTTTTGATAATGAGCAATGATACTTAAGAATGATGTGTTTTGTAGTTTGGAGGATGTAATATGGTAGACAACCCTTGTTTGTGTTCAATAAATCTATTCTGACTGAACAATTGAAAAGGCACATCTGTAGAAAACAACACGTGTTGATATTTTTGTTGAAATACAATCTGGTCAAAATCAAAGAGAATAATTTTATATGGTAACCAGAATCATTGATATGCAAGAACTCATTACACACAAACATCTCTCTCTCTCTTATTTTTTTGCAGTAATTAATTAAAGTAATTAAATCTGATTAAATATCTTTGCTGATACTTAACTTTCATCCTTAGTTGTTTACAGTGTTGTTGTTGACACTGTTTGTCAGTTTTAAGGAATAATCTGAGTGACAGGTCTTGGATTTGTTTCTCGTAGGTGACATTTTGCATGTAAATTTTTTTACACAGATATGTGTGTGTTTTCTATATAACCCAGGTATAAGTATTGTGCTCGAATAATATCAGGTATTTTCCTACTAAGCATAATTTGTTTTGTAAATTCTGCATTCTTCGTCACATAATGAAGCAATATACGGAGTGCGCTGAAAGTTACTTTACTGTTATATTACAGGTGTGGATGAAGGATTTCTGAAGGTGGGGTCCAAATGTCATGGGTGAATAGGAATGGGGGGAAATGGTTAATTTTCATATCCTTCCACTCAAAAAATATATGAAAAAAAATCTAGAAATGGGGGATGTCCAGACTCCCTGAACCCCTTCTAGATCCACTACTTTATTCTTTTATTAACTGTAATATTTCAACTAAATAAAGTATACACCAAGTAAATTAAAAACCAAGTTAAATCAAATGTTCAAAATGACTTCTTCAAATGCATATGCAAGCTGAAATATAACTGTTAATAAAATAATATTATAATGTAACTTACGGTCCACCCTGTATATACTCTGAAATTAACTAATGCAGATGCTTTAATAAGAGTATCTTGTGAGGGTTTTCTCCAGAAAACATTTTGGGTATGAACAACCCTTTACATGGAAGCAAGTCTTGTGACATTGCCTAGAATGTTTATACTCATTGTGGCAGAAATACTGCTTGTTTCAATATACATTTGGTCTTGTGTTTAGGCAATTATTAATTATGAAACGTATGTGCAGGATTTGTCGGTATTAAGTACTAGGTATAGTTACCCTTATTTCTTGATATTTATCTTCATCACTTGTATCCAGTTGTTCATTGTTTTTTTTATGAAATTATTTAAAGTAATGTGAAAAATTTACAAAAATAATTGACAAATTTGGGTGAGGTTGAACATTTTATTTCATTTTATCAAAATTGACAATTGAATTGACATGTAACTTAATAAATAATTCTTATGTACCAATGAAAAAAGGTAATATCATTTCTTATAATTTTTCGGTTTATTGCTGTAATGGACATCATTTTCAAACATTTGATTTTCTTCAAAAATACCTGAGTTTGTCTCTTATGTGAGAAACTTATAATTAGTCTTAATTAATGAAGGTGTTGGAATTTGTGTCCTGGTGAAATCTGAAGAGAAGACTACTCTGCAAACAATGTTGAAATGTCTATGGATTATAAATATCTGCACTGTACTTCTAGTTTACTTGTGAAAAGAAAGTATATTATGTATTTTATGTTTCACTGTTTGATGTGTATTCGTGTATGTTTTAAAGTAATTTTCACACAATTTATACTAACATTGATACTGACTGAACAAGTAGCCTTGGGTCTTTACATTTAGAATTTTAAACTTAAGCTGCATTCACACTTTAAAATGGTTTTGTTAAAGGCTCATTCCACATTATGCTTCATACTTAGTTTTTCTGCCAGTGCTATGCTATTTTATAAATTTATGGCTTGTGATAATTTTGCATTCTCTTCAAAGAAAGGTAGTACACGCTGGCTGAACTTAATGTTTTCTTAGAGATTCAGAATTTATTTTGTTATGTGCGTGGAATGGTGTTAAATCATTGGTGGGAGAGATGGACACTAAGGTATTACATGCATGTAACCTACTAATTCAGTAACTGATAAAACTGACCAATTCAGGTTTAAGTTTAAGGCTAGTATCCCGATATTCAAACATGTATAAGAATAGATTATCATCTAGTGTTCCTGTTTTGCATTAACATAAAATATACATAACTGGGGTGTGATTTTCGTCACTACAGCTCTACTGTAGTGAAATGTCTTTCATGTGTGATGTTCGTATGTTTAAATATTTTCCCACGTTATATATTTGGCATCAGTTTGTGTTGCAAATGTACATATACATGTGGCTTTAAAAGGTTTTTAAGCATAAATGTTTGTGTGTTTCATTCTTGTTTTTATTGCATGTTTAATACGCTATCTATTAGTCAGGGATTACCATATACTTAGCTACAAACTCTACCAAGCTCTTTTCTTGATTTATGAAGATTATTTTAATTATAGTCACTGCTGTATGAATACATGTTTATTTGTCTGTACGTTTCTTTATAATAGTAACAAATTCTTTAAATACTGTAGCATTATCAATTTAGATTTTCTTGTACATGTATAAATATACTGAAAAATAAATTCTAAACAAAAGTAACTTTTTCTCTTTTTTTTTTAAATTAAACTTCTGTGTACTGAGGCTTTCCCAGCTAAATTATAGGGTTTTTTTTTCTTTGTGTATCATTTGAAAATAATTAAATTGTTTTTTGGTTTTATAAGATTATAGTTGTAAATATTCATGTTTTTTCCCCAAAACAAATAAGAAAAAACAGTTGACAATTTTTAATTTTAAAAAAGAAGACTTTTTATGAATTGCAGTGTTGATAATGCTACTTTTATATTACTATGTGCTCCTTTAAGAATGTTTAAAAGTAATATGTGTTGTTCTTTTTAAGTACATCATGGAGGAACAAAAGATAAAATAAAATTTTGTTTACATTCAAATTGTATTTAAAAAAATTATTTTACAATAATAATTACAAAAAAAAAAAAAATTGTGTCCTGTTATATCAAGAAGAAACTATTGCTATAAATGTGTGTGGTGTTGTCATTTAATGTGATATAAATGGAGTCTGGTAGTCCTTATAAAGGTATTTAAGTTAAATTCATTCTATGCTGTATCATATACATGTAGTTAACTAGTAAAAATAGGCATTTTTTATGTTACAGACAAGCTATTCCAGAGTTGTAAAAGTATGTCTTGTAAATAGTGTTTTGTTGTCAATATACTTGATTTGAACTTGCATAATCATGGTTAACGCAGATTGATTTAGTTAACTATAGATTAATATTTTAAATTAATCAATTTCTATATACCAAATTGACATAGTAAAGTGGTAACATTATAGAGTTAGGCACATTTCATGCGTGCATTTGAAGAGTGCTTTCATAAAACACCAAAGTCCATGTGACATCAGATTAAGAGAAAAACGTTTCTCGAGTTGCACAGCATATGCATTAGATTATAGGTGACAAAACTGTGAACAGTGTTCTACAAATACTTTAATAAGAGGGTATTAACGAGTAATAGTATATACATGAAAATTATGTAGTTGTCTCCATTTAGCTATTGACAATTCCACAATGAAAATTGCTTTGTAATTGGATTGCTTCAGAATTTTACTGCTGTCACAAAAGTAAATATGCCGTTTGCTTATTTTTATGAAACTGTTATGACAGTCCAATTGAAAAATAATTTGATGATAGCAGTTGAGACAAATTTACACGGGCTGCGTGGATAATTTTGTGATAACAAAACCAGATAACCATAATTCTGAATTTTTGTCGTAGATAAAATCTTAGGTTGTGTACAATGCTGAAATTGGTGTGTTCATCTGCCACTTTTCCCTGGGAGTGAGACGGATATGTAAACAGGGGATTTGTAAATAAAAAATGTTTTTAAAACAAATGTTAGATTGTTTGGGTGGATAAAGTATTGTACCAGTAATATAATTATTCTTTATCATTTGATCTAATTGTGACTGTCTGCTAAAAAGGTTCATCTACTGGATGTCAAAAAAATGTCCTACAACTAGTATATATGGGAAAATGCATATAAAATATTCTTTGTGATAAATGGAGACCATGTGTCAGGATTACTAAATGCATTGCATACAATAACTGATAAATCATAGTGAGTTGCCTCTGATGACAGTAGAAATTATCAAATGTTTGACATTCAATAGCCCATCATTAATAAATCAATGCTCTAGTGGTACGATTTAAAAAAAAAATTAATTATATGTATCCCCTCATTATGGTTATCAGTCGTCTGGTGTGGTGCGTGATCCATTAAATACCTCTTGAAGTGACTTTCATGGTAAAAATATGACATTCAACATTATTTCTTTATAAATTATATTTAAATCTGATGGGCTAAACTTTCACTAATATATGTATCTATAAATTTATCATAGCACTTACAGTAAAGTCAAGATGTTAACAAGTCAGATGGGATATGTTTTATTTCACCTGTAATTCCATACATTATAATAAACATTTGGTTTGTGATAAAAACAATATATATTTGTGCACTCATCACCAGTATATATAGATACAAGTAGGTATATAAAACAAATTGTAAATAAAAATAAATGGGTATGGCTTCATCATTATATATTTCTGAGAAATCTTTGCAAAGCTAAATTGTTTATTTAACATTTTTATCAAATTTTCTATATTCCATTCAGTAACCACATGATGTAAAACGGTTTCATTAACACACTTGTACACAGTTAATCTTTGGTTATGTAAACATCCTACACCAGGTTGAGAAGCTCTTGTGCTGAATGTGTGTCTTTTTCAGTTCAGTACTGTACGTCTGTTCAGCTCTGTACCGTTCTACACCATTGCTGTGGTCACTCCATTGGTAACAAAAACCTGAGAAAAGTGAGTGTTTATATTTTTACTAGTGCAGTTGTTTTTAAAATTGGGGGGGGGGGGGAATTATTTGCTGTCTTTTAACCATTATACCCAGTGTCTACAAGATATAATAAAATCAATAATTTCCTATATATTTATATTATTTATAATAAAACAAGACCGTCCTTATTACATATAGAAGAAAAACTATTTCTTTCAATCTATACATGACAATACAGAAGCGTTTGAAGCAAATTAATATTGGGGAGGAGAATGTCGTCCTCATACCAAACTCACAACAAAAAGTGATAAAAGTTTTTTTCCTTTCCAAATATTGGAGCTGCCCCAGTTCCAATGCTTCTGCAATACAATTTCAATTAAAATGTGATATTTGTCAAACAATGTTAAATTGTACTTTGTTACAATTTATGATGTATGTTGATGTTAGAATGACGTAATAACAAAATGGATATATACATTGTACCTTTTGGAAATAAACTTCAACTACTGCATCTGAAAGCCAATGACTATGGTTACACCTTGATTGTTTTTACAAAACTTGCTAAACGTAAGTCATCCAAATGTAATTTAGGAAAAACAAAATCCTTTTAATGTTTTAAATTATTTTAAAATGTTTATTATTTATTAGTAGCCATAACCAATTCATCTAAAAGTTCATGAATATAATATAATACAGATCACAAATAGATGATACGTTTAAACAATTAAAAATGAATAAGTGATGTTAATTAGTAAGTGGGAAACTACATACTAGAAGAGCAGGAGACAATGACTAAAGCTGTCTACAAGAGTTTGATGACTTCTTCCACAGCACTGCATGACAGTCCCCTGCCACCAGGTTCCACATTCAGCACCTCAACAACACCATCTTTTACAACCATTGCATAGCTGCAATAAAACCATCACATTCACTGAAATATGTTCAACACTAGTTTGTAATAAATGTTAAACACAATAATTCACTGAAATGTTCAACGCTAGTTTGTAATAAATGTTAAACACAATAATTCACTGAAATGTTCAACACTAGTTTATAATAAATGTTAAACACTTTAATTCAATAAATGTTCAAAACTAATTCACAATAAATGTTCAATACTAATTTATTCTAAATGTTGAACACTATAATTCATATTAAATTTTCAACAATGTACATCATTCTAAGTGTTTAACGTGTACTTCATTCTAAATGTTGACCATTATACTTAATTCAAAATGTTCCAACACTAATTCTAAATGTTCAACATTGTACTTTACACGAAATGTTCAACACTAAAGTTTGCAATAAAATATTTTTCAATACTTAATTCACAACAGATGTTTAACATTTAATTCATACTAAATGTTTAAGATTACTAAATGTATAACACTGTAATTTATACTTACCGTTTTGATCTAACACTACCTAGTGCTTCTGTCAGGTCAAGCTCCATATCAATTTTCTAAATAAAATATTAAAGAAATAAAATCCATCAAATTAGTCTTGTCATGTTTGTGTATTTTTTATGTATACATGTATTTCCTATTATATTTAGGTCACTTTCAAATAATAATAATTAAAAAATTAAATATGCTTGCTGAAAACCTTCTCTTTTTTTTGGGGGGGGGGGAGTGGAGGAAGGATTTATTTTTGATCCAAAAATTGAATATAAAATTTCTCAAGAATACATCACTAAGACAAAAAAAATTAGAAAATAAAATTAAACAAAAAAAATTAACTATCTCTTATTTATAACAAGTATCTTATCTCAGCTGTGTAAACTCTAGTGAAAAATAAACTAGTAGTCATGAGGATATGACCTTTGTCATATCCGTGTAATGTCCCATATGACACTATGTCAGATACTTGTCATTTCCTTTTACAAAGTCAACATGACACTGTGGCTAATTCTGTACTTTAAAAATCTAAGCTAATGACACATGCTAATAGAATATAAGAATAAAAAGGACCTGCCAACCCAACCCCAATTTTTATAATCCAAGATCAGCTCTGCTATGTATTTTTCATAAATATTTAAAATGCAGACCCTTGTGTTATAAATATATGGTGAAATTTGTATTAAGCAGCATTTTAATATAGTATACAGTTTGTAAAACTGCTACAAAGACTAGGTCTATCCTATATAATGTCTACATATAAAAAGCAGTTCAGACATCTTTTTTACAAACATTATCTCTAGAAGTACTCACTTTTGTAAATTCTCCATTTGTATCTGCAAGCATTCTCACCTAAAATAAAATAAATGAAAATGTACTGAATCACACTGTTAACACAATTTCTTGATAAAACAAAGATTCTACTAGGCTGGATTGATCCGACAATCTGCTGTGCCTCATGATGCTTTACACCTGAACTAAAACAGGTGGTGGATGTATCTGTGGTGCAGTGGGCCAAGATTTGGTGCGTAATTTGATTGATTCCTCTAAATAGACCCATTAGGTTATTTTTTTCATTCCACCTACATCTATACATTGCTAATTTTAAAAAAAAGAATAGCTTATGTGGTGGTAGCAGGTTCCTTGTGTAAACTGTTAGTCACAAATACTTTATGATTGACAATAATAATACTGTAATTAATATAAACTGATTAATGTGCTGAGATATCACTTCAAAACCATTGTTTTTATTCTTGTTTAAATTTTAGCACACGATATCCTAAAACAAAAGTATCTTTTTAGAAATTTTGTTTGGTGTCTGCATTGCTGGAAAATAACCCACGTTTAATGAACCAAACCATGCTTGATTATCAAAAACATGTTAGCTATATTAAATAAATTTTTGGTTTGAGAAAACATGTTTTTGTTTGCCATGAATATTAGGCTTTAAGTGAATATTTTGTAATACTAGTATATTATGCCTACTGCCCAAACCTTTCCATCTGCTGACAGTGTCTTTCCCCAAGCATGCATTACAAATGGATCATTCACAGACACACATGCAATGGTTTCAATTCCTTTTGCTTTCAGTGCTGCAGCATTTTCAATAAAACCAGGAGCATGGCTCTGAAAAGAGAATAAGTTATATTCATCATGATTTGAGATAGAAAAATAAATAAAAATAGTAAAAACATGGGTCCAGAATCATCCACCAGAATTACAACTTGTTCATCACCTCATAGCACACTTAATATTGTTATTACATAAAATATTTTTGGTTCAAGGGTCAGAGATAAAATGTCACAAACCTTTTTTAAACAATAAAATATAGGTAGAAAGCATACAAAGAAAACATTTTTCTGACAGGGATTTTTATTGGTGAGAAAGAAATATTAAAAACTGGATTAACTGAAATGCTATTTCCTGACATCTTAAACTTAAAATTAATAATATTTAACAATTTCAGAAGAGAAGCACAAAAATAAAATAAGTGTAATACAAAATGAAGAATAAAACAACTAATAAAACAAGAATAAGTTTTGTATATCAAAATGTGACTTACATTTGAACATGTTGGTGTAAAAGCACCAGGAATTCCAAAAATGATGCTTCTACCTTTAGAAAATAATTCCTCTGTATTCACTTTGTCGGCTGGGTTACTTTCATACAGGACAACATTAGGCAGTTTTTCACCAACCTAAAATCAACCAAATCAAAATTAGTTCTAAATATGTATTACCAGTATTAATACGTATTCAAAGGGGTTAAGCAGGTTTTAACCCATTCAGCCATCACTTTATAATTTTTCAATTATAATTTGTTCATAACTTTGGTCTCCAACATTAAAAATCATATAAATATCTTTGAATCCCTGCTTTACGAAATGTCTCCATCTTTCACCAATTTATATATCATGGAGGACAGATGCAGAATTATTTTAGAAGGGCACATGAAACTCAAAACAGAACAGTTTAAAAGTGCTACTTTACTGGTATACTAAATTTAAAACACTATAACATGTTGCAGATATTACCTTTAAAGAGACCTAACATTTTTGAGAAGGTGGTGCCTATTTACATTCCCCCTCTGGATCAGCCACTGTTATACATTATATATATTTCATAAAGGGGTACAAAAACTGACTGAAACCCACTCAGTATGATTTTCCACCTATGTTCTTAAATGCATACTCCATTGGACCTTTGACCTAATTAATTTCCAAACAAAGAATTAATATTAATTACAAACATTTGATTTGTCCATAGAAATACTTCATTCAACTACTTACATAATCACTGCATTTCGCTTATTATCAATATTTTTAAATAATAATGAATTATGCTCACAGACAAATAAATCGGAAAACAAATAACGTGGGGTTTTTTCCGTTGAAGGTGCGATTTTTTTTTTTTACCATTTTACGAGTGGACGGACGTGAAAATTAACAATTTGTTTCACCTATTTCTATTCATTCATCACTTTTGGACCCCCCTTTTCAGAAATCCACATTTGGAACCCCTTCAGAAATCCTGCATCCGCATAAATAATATTTAATAAATTCAAAACATCCAAAACAAATGTGTATATATCACATGCATCTATAAATTAAATACACACTGTAACTTATCACTCACTTTATCTCTTTGTTACTTTGTATTGAAAATGTTTCTGTGAGAGAGAGAGAGAAAGAGAGAGAGAGAGAGCGGCAGGCGGGGACAGAGAGAGATCAATGAGAAATAAAGAGATCAAATTTATGATGTATGATTTGTAATTATTTAATTTAGCCTAATTTCAGCAATATACATATTCCATTGAGTCAGTAGGAAACCAGGTTGCATCACCCTCTCCGCAAATAACTTGAGCATTCATCCTTGTCGAATAGAAGCAATTACATTTAATGAACAAAGGTATTTTAAAACTAACGTCTACATACACCGTTCTCAACAAATGTGCCACAAACCTTGATAGGCATACTCAAAACGGACGATGTCGTCAAACGCCGACAAGATAGAAGTCTTGTGTACACCGCACTGCAGTTGACAACAGAGGAAAAACACATGCGCGACATCGTGAGCTAAACGATGGATCAGGGGCAGATCAAAAATATATAGGAGAGGTACAAGAAAAAAGGAAATGATTGTTTGTTTAACCAAACACTAGTGTTTATTCGGTGGTTTTTAGATATCAGACACGCTGTATTTTTCGACTCGTGGTCATTAGAGGAAACCCTCTATTTCTATATATCCTACTCTTTCCAATTAACAGCAAGGGTTCTTTTGCATGTGCATGCGCTTTCCCACAGACAGGAAAGCACATACCACTGCCTTATTTAAACCAGTTGTGGTGTACACCTACCTATTGGGCCTTGCGGAGTACTCATTCTGGGTTGGAGATGATATTGAGATTAAAGATCCCGTGCCTCGATTGAGATTTGATCCCAGTATCTACGGTAGTACCAGCTACGAGTCCGATAGCTTAACCACTACACTAATGGGACCAGTTTCATCATGTATTGCTATTCTACCAGTAGATTGTTTTATGTACGGTCAGTAATTTGTTTGAATTTAATTGATAGCATACTCTATATTTAAACATAATAAAATATTATTGGGATGGCGGACTGCCTCTATTTCAGTCAGACACACTTAAAATTAAGTGTTAAATGGAATGATCTTTTTCTCTTTTTTTCTGGTAGTAAATTGTAATTTGTTCTGTGCATGGATTTGGAAGTATGTTATTTTAAATGCAATACTTTCAAGCATAAACTATTTTTGGCCTCCGTGGCGCAGTGGTTAAGCTATCAGACTCGAGGCTGGTAGGTACTGAGATCAAATCTCAGTCGAGGCATG
>JAULBS010070485.1:0-21776 GCA_032355785.1 Symmetromphalus regularis | reverse complement strand
TAAAAAGTTTGTTGTAATATTATATTTTTCTATAAATTCGTCTATTGTTAAAAAGCGGCCGTCTCTATTAATTAAGTAATTTATGAAAAAGATACCTTTTTCTACGTCATTTTTGTAAAAGATAGGTTTACTTGTTGATTACTAGGGAAAGACACCATGAATACTCATATGTTAAACGTATGTTAAACATGTGTTCTGTTAAACATGTGTTCAAAGAAACGTATGTGAAACATGTGGCTATTTTATTACAAAATCGTATATATTGATACTGTATTATGCCTAATTATATGCTTTAGTAAGTATAGAAAACAGTTTTAGTAGTAAGCTTCATTACTAAATGTAATTATATTTCATTATTTTTATAATTAGATGTATTAATGGTTTCAGCCTGGCCATGACCGTGCATTTACCTTCATCATCAAACCCGTGAGTAATCTCGTGACCAATGACAACGCCAATACCGCCAAACATTAAAGACCTGAAAAAAAAAATGAAAAAAAAATATTAAAAAATATATATATAATTATAACGAAACAATTTTTAAATAGAATGAAATGAAATCCATTTTCTTCCTGAAATAACTGATATTTTAAACATAAATACATGAACGCTGCAGATATTACTAGACACAACACACAAAGTAAAGAATAAAACACACAAAACAAAAAATAAAATAAATAATATTATTACGAAGATGCATGTTTCGAATCTTGAAGTCTCGAATAGCTGATATAACTCGACGTTACACTTGTATTCATATAAAACATGTATCAACATAACACCTGTATCAACATAACACCTGTATCAACATAACACATGCATCAACATAACACGTGTGTCAACATAACGCGTGTATCAACATAACGCGTGTATCAACATAACACCTGTATTAACATAACACCTGTATTAACATAACACCTGTATCGACATAACACATGTATTAACATAACACCTGTATCAACATAACACCTGTATCAACATAATACCTGTATTAACATAACACCTGTATCGACATAACACATGTATCAACATAACACCTGTATCAACATAACACCTGTATCAACATAGCACATGTATTAACATAACACCTGTATCAATATAACACCTGTATCAACATAACACATGTATATATATATAACACATGTATCAACATAGCACCTGTATCAACATAACACCTGTATCAACATAACACCTGTATCTACATAACGATTGTATCAACATAACACCTGTATCTACATAACACCTTTATCCACATAACACCAGTATCAACATAACACCTGTATCAACATAACTCATATATCTATATAACACCTGTATCAACATCACAGCTGCACCTACATAACACCTGTATTAACATAACACATGTATCTATATAACACCTGTACCAACAAAACACCTTCACCCACATAACACATGTATCCACATAGCACATGTATCCACATAACATATGTATCAACATAACACCTGTATCTACATGACACTTGTATCCACATAACACATGTATCTACATAACATCTGTATCTGCATAACACCTTTATCAACATAACACCTGTATCTACATAAAACATGTATCCACATAACACCTGTATCAACATAACACCTGTATCAACATAACTCATGTTTCAATATAACACCTGTATCAACATAACAGCTGCATCTACATAACACCTGTATCAACATAACACCTGTATCAACATAACACATGTATCTATATAACACCTGTACCAACAAAACACCTTCACCCACATAACACCTGTATCCACATAACATATGTATCAACATAACACCTGTATCCACATAACATATGTATCTACATAACACCTGTATCCATATTACACCTGTATCAACATAACACCTGTATCTACATGACACTTGTATCCACACAATACCTGTATCTACATAACATATGTCTCTACATAACACCTTTATCAACATAACACCTGTATCTACATAAAACCTGTATCCACATAACACCTGTATCAACATAACACCTGTATCAACATAACACCTGTATCTGCATAAAACCTGTATCCACATAACACCTGTATCAACATAACACCTGTATCAACATGACACCTGTATCTACATAACACCTGTATCAACATAACACCTGCATCAACATAACACATGTATCTATATAACACATGTATCTACATAACAACTGCATCCGCATAACGCCTGTATCTACATAACATCTGTATCAACATAGCACTTAAATCAACATGACACATGGACCCACATAAAATATGTATCAACATATCACTTGCATTTACATAACACCTGTATCTACATAACTTATGTATCAACATAACACCTGTATCAATACAACACCTGTATCAACATAACACCTGTATCCACATAACACACGCAGCCACATAACACATGTATCTGCATAACACTTGTATTAACATAACAACTGTACCAACAAAACATCTTAACCCACATAACACCTGTATATACATAACACCTGTAAACACATAACATCTGTATGAAAATAGCACCTGTATCAACATAACAGCCTGGTTGTAAAGCTAATGCATCACGTATTTATAACGGTTGTTTTATTATAGTGTTGTGTTTTAGTCGTGTTACCTGCAATACAGGCAGCTAATGGTTACGCGTACATGCAGCCTTGTTCATTCCAGCAGACAACAAACCACATTATCTCGCCTCCGTGTAGAATTATTTAATCCCATTGGTTGTTTGACATTGGACAAACCCTTATACCCAGTGGACGGAGCCAAGTGTTCTTATACCTCGTCTGTAATGTTCAACAATTTATTTTATTGCTATTTATTTACTACGTTCAGTTTTATTTTTTTATTATTTGTTTAAATGGGGTTTTAATTGACATATGTTTCAGACAATTTTGCTTTACAGACATTTGCAGTTAACATTTGTTTTATCGATAGGACTATATTTCGTTGCTGTCAAGTGACTTCTTTCACGTCCGCGTGGTAAGCGTAAGTTAATAAATTGCTAATCGTTATTCTCTTGCGTTAGTTTGATTAATTAACAATATATTTTAATATGCCAACAAAATGAATTCGTCGTAAATGAATCCCTCGCTGTAAATGTTTGTTTTTGTTTTGTTTTGTTTTTATGCACCGTTTGTGTGTTCTTTTACACTCGTGATGTTTCTACAACTTATAGTATGCAGTAGGATAATTCCACAAATGATTAAGAACAGTAATGATATATAACACTGATACATACATATATTCATATTTACTCTATAAAACGAATCAATATATACGAAATATCTATACAAAAAAAGGGTGGGGCACATACACTCCTTGACATCACGTGATGAGTTTAAACACACACCCATCCAACCATCTACATGTTTGGTGAATGCTCTGTGGATTTCAGTTTTAAAAGAAAACAGATACTCGTGAACTTAAACCAGGATTATAATAATTGGAATAATTTCAAAACTTTTACACTTGATATTCAGATTGCATCCATTCAGGATCGGCGCAACCGTTTTAATATCGCTGGGGAAAGATTGAATATGGGTGCCATAACAACCGAATAAATGTAAACAAATTGTCGCAAAAATGGTAGACGCAGATTCCCTCCCCCAGACTCGTCGGCCCTTTTAGTATTTCTAATAAGTATGCATGCAGATGTTTTTATCATTAAGGACAGATCAAGATTGATAATGATGTCAGAGGAGGGACAATTCTCGTTCTCTGTTCACGGACATGTCCTATCTTAAACGTATATTCCCACATACCCTTGACCTAATTAATTTCCAAACATAGAACTAAATTTAAATATAAACATTTGATTTATCCATAGATATACTTCATTCAGCTACTTGCATAACCACCGCATCTCGCTTATTATCAATATTTAAAAAAAAAAAAAAAATTATGCTCACGGACAAATAAATCATAAACCATAAACTAGACATGCAATTCCCTATATAATGGTTCAGGTAAAACGTCTCGTTGATATAAAAGCGAGATCTAGTATCACAAATGCATGTAAGTTTCATTTGTAATTAATATTTAGAGCACAAAGACTCTTAAATTCGATGGGAATATGTCATTAAGATGCATGAAAGGATATATTAAGATTAATAATGGTGTCAGTGGAGGGACAAATCACGCTCTGTGTTCACGGACATGTCCTATCTTAAGTGCTGGCTATAATGACTTTGTGGATACCTCCTTTCATCTGACGGTTCTTTATATACATGGTTATGAACACAAGACCCGCGAACTGTTAGAATCGATTATCTTCTGATGTTATTGGAAGACCCTAACCCTGAAACCTCTGTAGCTGAAGTAATCTGATGCCGAACATATGAAGATCCTCAAATAATGAAGACACAAATGATGACTGCAATCTAGATTATTTATGAGATTTTGCAAAATCTTATTAGGCTATTTTATCAATATATATCTTTCCGTGAATGAAAACTGACATAAGCAATCCACATATTCAATCTGCACAAGGAGCTGTAATTCACGGAATTGTACGCTTCTTGAATGGCTGTTGAACACGTGAATTGGTTCCCATTGGGCTGACTTGTTCAAACAGTATTAACGTAAGCCTAGGATGACGTGACAAGGCGAGGAGAACCCATTACACGGAATTACCCCCTACTTAGCGTCAAGTCTCGCAATTACTGCGTGCACACGGAAATGGGAACGAAGTTAAAATGTAAACGATGTTATTAAAAAGAAAAAAACGAACAAAATATCAAGAGCATATACAGAAGAGGATACGTCAATATATTTAAATGATGCAATGGGAATTACGCAGGATTATCAAACTACTTTTATCCATTAGGTAAAATGCGAAAATTTAAAAGCGTTGTCTAATTTTGTTCTTTTTCAAAACCGTTTTTGCACAAAAACGAGTCTTATTCACTGATTATTTACGAAAGATGACCTTATTTCCCCCAGTTGTGACACGTGACATAACCCAGTTGTGATGCGTGGGATAATACAGTTGTGATGGGCGACATAATCTAGTTGTGATGCGTGACATAATCAAGTTGTGATTCATGCCATAATTCAGTTATGATGCGTGACATAATCCAGTTGTGATGCGTGACATAATCCAGTTGTGATGCGTGACATAATCCAGTTGTGATGCGTGGCATAATCTAGTCGTGATACGTGACACAATCCAGTTGTGATGCGCGACATAACCCAGTTGTGATGCGTGACATAACCAAGTTGTGATGCGTAACATAACCCAGTTGTGATGGGTGACACAACCCAGTTGTGATACGTGACATAATCAACGCGCTAATTATCTACACAATTAATTAATCTATAACTTCTAAAAACACAAGGTGGTAACAACAGTGCTAATCCTTCACACAATATATCCGTTGCTTCACTAAATCAAATAAATAAGGAGAAGAAGATGACATAGAAAGAGGAGAAAGAAGAATAATGAGAAGAAGAAGGAGAAGAAAATAAGAAATAGGAGAAGGAAAAAGAAATTGAAGAAAGGAGAAAGGAAGAAGAAAAAGAAGAAACAGAAGGAAAAAGAAGAAGATGAAGTAAAAGAAGAAACAATGCATGGAAGACCTCTGACTGCTAGTTGCATTATGAGTAAAGTTCAAAAGACATTTTACCAAAATGTGACTACTAAATACATGTACATAAATACTGTACTTACATAAGGTAATCTTACTGAGGGTATGGGAAAGAACACTTTACTTACATCGGGTAATCCTTGCTGTAGAATGGCGGTTGCAAGATGGCTGCGGGAAATGCTGAAATGAAACATGACATTAGAAAACCTAAACTTTAACAATGACGTCACAATGAAGTAATTTCCGCACACTACGTTAGGTCATGTAAAGAATTAAAAATTGAAACGATTTAGATTTTTTTTTCTGATCAACATATACATAACGCATTCATTATAATAACACAGAACAAATACTGATATCAAATTATTCAGTTTTTAAATTCGTCATAAATAACAAAATAAAATGCAATAACACTGAGATGTTATACTGTTGTGATGATTTATTTTACAACATAAACTCGAAACATAATATAAGTTATAATATATAGTTAGTAAAACATAATATAATACATAACTGAAGACTGCACATTGAAGTTGAAGTAGTTTTGAACGGTGCCCACATCCACTTAGTTTCGGGCACGTCCTCCACGGGCCCAATGTCACAAGACAAGGGCACATGGTTCGGGGCGAAAAGAAAGAAATACTTGAGAAAAGAATGGGGGTGAATGGGTGGTTAATTTACTGCTTTAGTAGTTAAAGAAGGGATCCATTAATAAAATAAATTTTGAATTTTGTTGACGAGTATTTAATTTAATTTTGGACGGTCTATCTAAATAACAATCAGAAACCGGATATACGTTTAAATTTAGAAGCCTCTTGAGAAACTCCGGTAAAAAAAACTTTAGGTCAGGGACCCTGAAAGGACGGGAGGGGGCTGTAGACATGGGGAGTATCCTAAGAGTTGCACATTGAACCGGGAATCGGATACCGCTACCTTCCTAGAAGGAACAGGTGAGGGGTGCATACCTATCTACCAATTTGCCTACACATACACACTTGGCGCGAGACCCGACCCCATACCCCGCTCCGCCCGAAGAAATGAAGATCTACATTTAGAGTTTTGATGTATCTGTTTAATCAGTGAGAACGTTTTTATATTTAGTAATACATAATAATTATAATGTGTAATAAAACATACACAAAGATTATTATGGATTTGCATAAACAGTGGTCTCGTGAGCTGAGTATAAAATGTATTTTATCTCATTGTTTTCTATGAAATAATAAAATATAATAATTATGCGATTAAAACTTACTAATTGAATTTCTGTTGGAGCTGTAGAAAGCGTTGACAACAGCTGGGTACGTCGTCCATCTGAAACCAGAACCACATTTCCTTAGTATCACTGGCTTAGCAACATGAGTGGGCGAGTGCGTGCCTGTGTGCGTGCGTATTTGCATAACGTAATATATTTTAAAACAGTATACCATATATATATATAAACTTTGTACTTCCGCCCTATTTAAATAATTCATATTCAAGCGACCCAATTGTGTGTGTATTTTTACGAATGCTAGAAAGTCCGAATTGAAATTATAAAGTGTGAAAGAAAGCGCGCTTAACGACAAATTGAACATTTGCGTATGAATGTATTCATGTGAAACATTTTGACATTCATAGTGGCATTCTTTCGAAGCGGCGTATGACATTCTTTTATTACTCTATATTGCTATCTCCATCCAACGTATTCCTATTGTGACGTATATCTATGTGACGTGTTTCCTATTGTGGGGTGTTCCTATAGAGTCGTCTTTGTATCTGACGTGTTTGGTATTGTGATGTATTTCCACATGACGTTCTTGACATTGTGACGTATTTTCGTGTGACGTGTTTCCTATTGTGACGTGTTCCTATGGTGACGTATTTCCATCTGACGTGTTTGGTATTCTGATGTATTTCCACAAGACGTTCTTGATATTGTGACGTATGTTCGTGTGACGAGTTTCCCATTGTGACGTGTTCCTATGGTAACCTCTTTCTATCTGACGTGTCAGATGTTTCTAGTAAGTTTGTATTTACTAAACAACAACAGCACTTAAGAGGGTTATACCGAAGTACACATGGCCGTAGGAACTACTTTGGGAGGGGGGGGGGGGCACTGACATACATATTTGAAAGTGGGGGTGGGGGGGGCACTATAACATATTTTGTTACAATGGCAAATATTAATATGTAAAAAAAGAAGAAAAAAGGCCTGAATACACACTGATGTAAGTAAACTTCGTCAGCTGAAAGACATAATGAACTGTTGTAAAGAGGAAACGGAAACACAAATATATGTGTTACTCACAATTCCAGATCTACAGGCTGTCGTAAATACCACGCTGAATCCTTAATAAGATCTCGTAAGTTCACCACGACATTCTCAAAATATTTATCTGGATAAAACTCTACCTGAAATAATTAAATAACACTTAATAATAATAATAATAATACTAACGATGATGATGATGATAATGACGATGATGCTAATAATAATACTACTAATAATAATGATGATAATAATACTACTAATAATGAGATGATGATGATGATGCTAATAATGGTAATAATAATAATGATAATAATGATGATGATAATAATGATAATAATAATAATAATGTTGATAATGAAGATGGCGATAATAATAATGATGATTATGATGCTTATAATAGTTATACTAATAATGATAATAATAATGATGATGATGATGATATAATATTAATAATAATAATACGTAGTTTTTTTTCTCTTATCCTCAACTTAGTTTGAACAGTATGCCGGAGATATAGTGTATATTATTTAAAACAAAGAAACACGGAAATATAAGACTATATTGTATTGGGTGTATAGGCTGACTGTTCGAGAATGAATATTGGAAGTAAAAAGGTGTTAATTGAAATGTATATGTTTTCCTACACGTGTCATGTGACCAAATTAATTATACACGACCACCAGATACTTACATCATCGTATAGTTCATTAAGAGCAGTGTCGTTTAACAAGTCGTCGTGGTATCCTATCTTCGTCAGTATTGTATCTGCCTGAAACAAGATTACCAGATGTGTAGATATTGGAACTTGGACAAAATAAGATGGTAGTGTAGAGACATGGACATGTGAACAGAATACTACTTGATATTCATACTTATTTAAGATATAAACAGAGATGTTTTTATATTAGTATGCAGGAGAAATTCATGGGGCGGGGGGAGTGCTGCTCCAGTTTTTGAACATCAGAATTTGCCGGTGAATAATTTAACGATGAGTAAAGAACACATGCATGATTCCAACACGATCTTAGCTTGTATAAAGACACTGACAGGTGAGCACCAGCCAAGTGTAGGGGCATGGCTTAGACTAAAGTGAAATCCTAACTATTTCAATTAATATCTACCAAATTTAAATGGTAGAGACAAACGTTTTGAATTAACATGTATTATATATAAATTGTAGACACATACACTATAGTAATGTCCATTATAATTAAATGGTAGATACACACTTAAACACTAACAACCAATTATTATCGTTTTTCTAACACAACGTTCTAATTATAATTATACAGACATGATTAAATTTACGTCAGAGCAGATCGGCAGCCCTTCTATTACTATCGTGTTTCGTTGAAAAGATTATAACGTCAGTTAGATGGAACAAAACAAATTGCTATCAATTATAACAACCTACTGGGTTTAATACGACATAATATACGGTCACGTAATGTGTGCCATCCAGTGAAGAACACCCACAGTTAGGCTACTTATTATCCTGTTTTCACTTCACTGTTGAACGTTTAATAATGAGTAGTTGATCTTTAATTGAGGGTCGTTGTTTCCGCAGATGATGACAGGTGTGTTGGAGCTCCACTTGTTATGTAGAACATGGTAAAAACGAGGACAATAATGCCTGAACATCAGTGTTGTGTAATTACCTTACTGAGAGCTTTTCTTGCTATGTAGAACATGGTAAAGACGAGGACAATAACGCCTGAACATCAGTGTTGTGCAATTACCTTACTGAGAGCATTTCTTGCTGTGTAGAACATGGTAAACACGATATCAATAACGACTGAACATCAGTGTTGTGCAATTACCTTACTGAGAGCATTTCTTGCTGTGTAGAACATGGTACACACGATATCAATAACGACTGAACATCAGTGTTGTGCAATTACCTTACTGAGAGCATTTCTTGCTATGTAGAACATGGTAAACACGAGATCAATAACGCCTGAACATCAGTGTTGTGCAATTACCTTACTGAGAGCTTTTCTTGCTGTGTAGAACATGGTAAACACGAGATTAATAACGCCTGAACATCAGTGTTGTGCAATTACCTTACTGAGAGCTTTTCTTGACATGTAGAACATGGTAAACACGAGATAAATAAGGCCTGAACATCAGTGTTGTGGAGTTACCTTACTGAGAGCTTTTCTTGCTATGTAGAACATGGTAAACACGAGATCAATAAGGCCTGAACATCAGTGTTGTGTAATTACCTTACTGAGAGCTTTTCTGTCTATGTAATACATGGTAAACACGAGGTCAATAACGCCTGAATATCAGTGTTGTGCAATTACCTTACTGAGAGCTTTTCTTGACATGTAGAACATGGTAAACACGAGGTCAATAACGCCTGACCATCAGTGCTGTGCAATTACGTTACTGGGAGCTTTTCTTCACATGTAGAACATGGTAAACATGAGGTCAATAACGCCTGAACATCAGTGTTGTGTAATTACCTGACTGAATGCTTTTCTTGCTATGTAGAACATGGTAAATACGAGGTCAATAACGTCTGAACATCAGTGTTGTGTAATTACCTTACTGGGAGTTTTCTTGCTATGTAGAACATCGTAAATACCAGGTCAATAACACCTGAACATCAGTGCTGTCTAAATACTTTACTGTGAGCTTTTCTTGCTCTGTAGGATATGGTAAACACGAGGTCAATAACACCTACCGTCACATAGTGTTGTGTAATTACCTTACAGAGAGCTTTTCTTACTATGTAGAACATGGTAAACACGAGGTCAATAACGCCTGAACATCAGTGTTGTGTAATTACATTACTGGGAGTTTTTCTTGCTATGTAGAACATGGTAAACACGAGGTCAATAACGCCTGAACGTCACACAGCGTTGGGTAATTACCTTACAGAGAGATTTTCTTGCTATGTAGAACATGCTAAACACGAGGTCAATAACGCCTGAACATCAGTGTTGTGTAATTACCTTACTGAGAGCTTTTCTTCGAGTCGTCTCGTCCATCCAGTCAGCCTGACTGAGAATATTGTCAAACGATTTCCTCAGATAGCCAATCATATTGAGTGCCTAGGTATAATAATAATAATAACAATACTATTACAAATAATGATAATAATAATATGTTACAATATTTTTATATTATTATGCTGTGCTGTGCTGTGCTGTGCTGTGCTGTGCTCTTCTCTTCTCTGCTATGCTATGTTATGTTGTGTTATGTTATTAACAAAAAGAGTCCAGTATAACAGTAATGGTAATAATAACAAATATAATAATAATAATTATTATAATAATAAATATAATAATAATAATAATAATAAATATAATAATAATATAATAATAATAATAATAAATATAGTAATAATAATAATAATAAATATAAATATAATAATAATAATAATAATAATATAATAACAATAATAGTAATGATGATGATAATAAACATGTATTCTGTTAGTATAGTGTCAATGTTTATTTGTATTTATTTGAAGTTTGAATACTTCTATGTATGGATATTCACACAGTAACACACATTCACAAATACAAACACACAGACAGAACCATTCACTCACTCGCATGCACACGGACACACACACACACACACCGCAACAAACATAAACAGCCACATACACACATACATACACACATACATACATACATACATACATACATACACATGCATACACACAAACACACACACTCTCATTCCTGTATCTCTCTCACAAACACGCACACACACACTAACAGACACACCCACACCCACACAATACACACACAAACACAATCTCTCTCTCACACACATACATGCACATACACACTCACACACAGAGACACACACACAAATACACACACACATACACGTCTTTACAGATATGTGTAGTGAAATAAAATCAAATGTTACATTTTGTTTAGCTTCTTTGGGGAAGTAGCTGTCGATGAAAAGTCTTCCCACGGCGTCGCCCATGTTGTTGTTGACGTAGCTTGCACAAGTTCGCCACTTTGGTGGTTCTCTCTTCTGTCCGTATGCAAGCTGAAACAAAACAATACAGGGTTCTGTTATAATAAATCAGACTGACATACCTCCGTTTAGAATCTATCCGAAATGAATGAAACCTCAGCTGTGATTGGTAACCATAATTATAACCGGCCTCCATGGCGCAGTGGTTAAGCTATCGTTCTCGAGGTTGGTAGATACTGAGATCAAAACTCAGTCGAGGCATGATATTTTTTAATCTCAGTATCGGCTCCAACCCAGAGTGATTGCTCCGCAAGGCTCAGTGGGTAGGTGTATACCACTTACACCGACCAGCGGTTCACAACTGATTTAACAAAGGTCGTGTTATGTGTCATTCTGTCTGAGGGATAGTGCATATAAAATATCACTTGCTGTTTATCGAAAAACAGCAGCTTTCGTTTCTCCTACTAACACTAACCTCTGTCCTGGACAGACAGCACAGGAAGCTGAGTTGGATTTAAGCACGAAAATGGATACAACCAACCAACCAGGTAGCCATATAAGACAGTGGGTATTTTGTAAATACTATGGCATATACCCTATAAACTCATTATCTTTTTTTATCAGAATAATTATTACATCAGTGACACTTGGTACTTGTTGATACCTGGGTGGCAAAACAATTGCAAGTGACTTTGTCCAATGTACACACACTTTATGTCGTTACAATACAAAGCGACAGTATGTTATATTTGAGTCCTATTTAATTGGCAGGCGTCACACTGTATATGTGTATAATGGCCCAGTGGTTTGAAACGTTGCTTTTATTATTTTCATTGAGAAATGTTACTATGGTCGTCAAAGGCATTTTATTTGGTATAATGACACCTTTAAAACCAAGCGGCCATCTTGAGGATTTGTGTCCGTAGTGTTATTTTATATCAAAGGAAAGCAACACAAATGTAACCGTACAATGCAGCTTACTTCATTATTTGAGATATGTTCTACTTACGTTGCTCTACTATGATCACTATGAATGTTATACGGATATGTAAATGATGTTGTACTCACTGTGTTGTACTCTAGCTTGAGGATGCGGTATTTGAGATATGTTCTACTTACGTTGCTCCACTATGATCACTACGAATGTTATACGGATATGTAAATGATGCTGTACTCACTGTGTTGTACTCTAGCTTGAGGTTCCGGTATTTGAGATATGTTCTACTTACGTTGCTCCACTATGATCACTATGAATGATATACGGATATGTAAATGATGCTGTACTCACTGTGTTGTACTCTAGCTTGAGGATGCGATATTTGAGATGTTTTCTACTTACGTTGCTCCACTATGATCACTACGAATGTTATACGGATGTGTAAATGATGCTGTACTCACTGTGTTGTACTCTAGCTTGAGGATGCGGTATTTGAGATGTGTTCTACTTACGTTGCTCTACTATGATCACTATGAATGTTATACGGATATGAAAATGATGTTATACTCACTCTGTTGTACTCTTGCTTGAGGTTCCGGTATTTTTCTTGTAGATTGTTCACTCGGTGCTGCATGATTCGCCAAACCATGTAGTTCACCAGAGTCCTGTTAAGCAAACTCACATTGAACTACTAACTGAAACTCACGCTGAACTACACAATGAACCAATTAAACTCACATTTAACTACAAACTCACTCAAATTGTCATTAAGCTTCATACTGAAATAATCAAACTCACATTGAACTAAAAACTGACTCAAGCAATCAAACTCTCATTGGACTACAAACTCAAAGTAACACTGAACTAAAAACTAAAGCAATTAAACTCAATTTTAGCTACAAACTCACTCAAACATACGCACTGGGCTAAAATCTCATTCAAACTCACATTGAATTATAAACTGATTCAAACAGTCACATTTATTTTTGCTACTAACTAACTCAAACTAACATTGCACTACAGACTAGATCAACTTAACTCACAATCAACTACAAACTATAATACATTTATAAATAGCATTTTAGAGTGGAATTTAGCTCAGTTAGTAGAGCGTTTATCTGAGGTTCTTTGGTCGCTGGATCGAACCCACTCTGTTAACTTATTCTCTAATATTTGTTTTCTAATGCTCAACTTGTGCCCCATTGGCATGTCGAGATAAGACATTTAAAAATCCTTTGTTAATAATTGAAACATATAGTGGGTTTCCTCTCATAACTACGTGTCAAAATTATCAAATGTCTGACGTTCATTATGAATTTCTATCAACAAATTACGTTCGGTATGAATTTCTGTCAACAAATTACGTTCGTTATCAATTTCTATCAACAAATTACGTTCCTTATCAATTTCTATCAACAAATTACGTTCGTTATGAATTTCTATCAACAAATTACGTTAATTTTGAACACCTATCAACAAATTACGTCCGTGATGAATTGCTATCATCAAATTACGTTCATTATCAATTACTATCAACAAATTACGTTCGTTATCAATTTCTATCAACAAATTACGTTCCTTATTAATTTCTATGTACAAATTACGTTCCTTATAAATTTATATCAACAATTTACGTTCGTTATGAATTTATATCAACAAATTACGTTCGTTATGAATTTTTATCAACAAACTGCGTTCGTTATGAATTTCTATCAACAAATTACGTTCGTTGTGAATTTCTATCAACAAATTACGTTCATTGTGAATATCTATCAACAAATAACGTTCATTATAAATTCATATCAACAAATTACGTTCGTTATGAATTTATATCAACAAATTACGTTCGTTATGAATTTATATCAACAAATTACGTTCGTTATTAATTTATATCAACAAATTACGTTCATTGTGAATATCTATCAACAAATTACGTCCATTATGAATTTCTATCTACAAATTACGTTCGTTATGAATTTCTATCAACAAATTACGTTCATTATGAATTTCTATCAACAAATGACGTTGATTGTAAATTTGTATAAACAAATTACGTTCATTATGAATTTCTATTAACAAATTACTTTCATTATGAATTTGTATAAACAAATTACGTTCATTATGAATTTGTATAAACAAATTACGTTCGTTATGAATTTCAATCAACAAATTACGTTCGTCATGAATTTCTATCAACAAATTACGTTCGTTATGAATTTCTATCAACAAATTACGGTCGTTATGAATTTCTATTAACAAATTACGTTCGTTATGAATTTCTATCAACAAATTACGTTCATTATCAGTTTATATCAACAAATTACGTTCGTTATCAATTTCTATCAACAAATTACGTTCATTATGAATTCGTTATGAATTTATATCAACAAATTACGTTCGTTATGAATTTCTATCAACAAATTAGGTTCGTTATGAATTTCTATGAACAAATTACGTTCAGTATGGATTTCTGTCAAGAAATTACGTTCATTATGAATTTCTATGAACAAATTACGTTCGTTGTGAATTTCTATCAACAAATTACGTTCTTTATGAATTGCTATCATCAAATTACGTTCATTATCAATTACTATCAACAAATTACGTTCCTTTTCAATTTCTATCTACAAATAACGTTCCTTATAAATTTATATCAACAATTTACGTTCGTTATCAATTTATATCAACAAATTACGTTCGTTATGAATTTCCATCAACAAATTACGTTCATTGTGAATATCTATCAACATATTACGTTAATTATAAATTTCTATCAACAAATTACGTTCGTTATGAATTTCTATCAACAAATTACGTTGATTGTAAATTTGTATAAACAAATTACGTTCATTATGAATTTCTATCAACATATTACTTTCATTATGAATTTGTATCAACAAATTACGTTCATTATGAATTTGTATAAACAAATTACGTTCGTTATAAATTTCTATTAACAAATTAGATTCGTTATGAATTTCTATCAACAAATTACGTTCAATATGGATTTCTGTCAAGAAATTACGTTCATTATGAATTTCTATCAACAAATTACGTTCGTTGTGAATTTCTATCAACAAATCACGTTCATTGTGAATTTCTATCAACAAATTACGTTCGTTATGAATTTCTATCAACAAATTACGTTCAGTATGGATTTCTGTCAAGAAATTACGTTCATTATGAATTTATATCAACAAATTACGTTCGTTGTGAATTTCTATCAACAAATTACGTTAATTGTGAATTTCTATCAACAAATTACGTTCGTTATGAATTTCTATCACCAAATTACGTTCGTTATGAATTTCTATCAACAAATTACGTTCATTGTAAATTTCTATCAACAAATTCCGTTCATTGTGAATTTCTATCAACAAATTACGTTCGTTATGAATTTCTATGAACAAATTACGTTCTATGAATTTCTATCAACAAATTACGTTCAATATGAATTTATATCAACAAACTACGTTCGTTGTCAATTTCTATCAACAAATTACGTTCATTATCAATTCTTATCAACAAATTCCGTTCATTGTGAATTTGTATCAACAAATTACGTTCGTTATGAATTTCTATGAACAAATTACGTTCGTTATGAATTTCTATCAACAAATTACGTTCATTATGAATTTCTATCAACAAATTACGTTCAATATGCATTTATATCAACAAACTACGTTCGTTGTCAATTTGTATCAACAAATTACGTTCATTATGAATTTGTATTACCAAATTACGTTCATTATGAATTTGTATCAACAAATTACGTTCATTATGAATTTCTATCAACGAATTACGTTCGTTATGAATTTCTATCAACGAATTACGTTCGTTATGAATTTCTATCAACAAATTACGTTCGTTATGAATTTCTATCAACAAATTACGTTCGTTATGAATTTCTATCAAAACAATACGTTCGTTATGAATTTCCATCAACAAATTACGTTCGTTATGAATTTCTATCAACAAATTACGTTCATTATGAATTTCTATCAATAAATTACGTTCATTATGAATTTCTATCAACAAATTACGTTCATTATCAATTTCTATCAACAAATTAATGTTATCGATAAGGGGATTTAGTTTGATGTTGTCCATGTCGTACAATGCGATTATGATTATGTGAATGTGGATATTTTACATATCATACAATGCCACTATGAGTTAAGTGAATGTGGATATTTTGCATGTCGTACAATGCCACTATGATTTTGTGAATGTCGTTATTTTACATGTTGTATAATGCGATTATGATTATGTGAATGTGGATATTTTACATATCATACAATGCCACTATGAGTTAGTGAATGTGGATATTTTACATGGCTTACAATGGCACTATGAGTTAGTGAATGTGGATATTTTACATGGCTTACAATGCCACTATGAGTTAGTGAATGTAGATATTTTACATGGCATACAATGCCACTATGAGGTAGTGAATGTGGATAGTTTACATGGCATACAATGCCACTACGAGTTAGTGACTGTAGATATTTTACATGGCATACAATGCCACTATGATTTTGCGAATGTGGATATTTTACATGTCATACAATGTGACTATGATTTTGCGAATGTAGATATTTTACATGTCATACAATGTGACTATGATTTTGCGAATGTGGATATTTTACATGTTATACAATGTGACTATGATTTTGCGAATGTGGATATTTTACATGGCATACAATGCCACTATGATTTTGCGAATCTTGTGGAGTTTCCCTGTTGTACAGTGCGAGTTGATTTCGTGAATGTGGAGTTTCCCTGTTGTACAGTGCGAGTTGATTTCGTGAATGTGGAGTTTCCCTGTTGTACAATGGGACTTGATTTCGTGAATGTGGAGTTTCCCTGTTTTATTTTCGAACTGAGTCACTAAACTGCTTAAATTCCATACAGAACACGTAAACGTTAGAAAACGATGTAGTTTAAAATGAAACGTGACATGAGGTCATTAAGAAATAGCTCACCTGATGTTTGTATTTCGTACAAGAGTCAACACGTTCTTGAAATAGCCCGGGGTGTAGACGACCACGGGTTCGGATCTGTCGATGGTGATGTTGTGAAACGGTTGGTACATGTTCTGCAGAAACCGCAGCCAGTCTAGCTGGGAACGAAACCAAAATCGTATGTGCTTTAAATTTGTTTACAATATTAAATCGTCTAGCTGGCTGCGAAACCAAAACAATATGTGCTTTAATTTTGTTACAATACTAAACAGTCTAGCTGGGAACGAAAGCAAAATGATATGTGCTTTAAATTTGTTTACAATATTAAATCTTCTAGATGGCAACGAAACCAAAACAATATGTGCTTTAAATTTGTTTACAATACTAAACAGTCGAGCTGGGAACGAAACCAAAACAATATGTGTTTTTAAATTTGCTTTACAATATTAAACCATCTAGCTGGAAAAAGCCTAATAATAATTATGTGTTTTTAGATTTCTTTACAATATTAAACCATCTAGCTGGAAAACGCCAAATAATAATTATGTGTTTTTAAATTTGCTTTGCTACATTAAACCATCCGAAATCAAAATAATATATGCTTTAAATTTGTTTACAATATTAAATAAATAGAACTAATTTTTATATTAAAAAAAATTAAATCAAGGAAATCCTATGTTTGGGGGCCCCTCTTGCAGGAATTCCCGGGTCAATTGCCCCCTTTGTCCCTTTATAAATCCGGCCATGACTATTACTTCTGATTACAAAGTTTGATTTGTATCTATCTGAAATCTATCACCTGTCGGCATTATTATAGAATATTCCAGACGTTAATTTGTGTAATGTATCCATACAATCCCATAGCCAACGTGGTTCGTAGAGTTCGAACGAACCCGCTTTTTTCTGAAGTGCCTTTCAAACTAGGCTAGAGTCCACCAGCTTTTCGAAAAGTTATTTGGTTTTGGTTGACATATTTAACTGTAATCATTAGAAAAAACAAATCACGTAAAACACATAAAACATATAATTCCCAAATTGGTTACCTGTGGCAGACGAGATCACGTTTAATAGCATTATCCATGATTAATAACAAGACATACACATCTGCTTCAAAGTTCTTTATTTTACTGATTCTGTCTTAAGAAATTACAGTATGGTACAAAGTCCAAAATGATGCAAGCCATTTTTGTTCATGGTTGCTTGTATCCCTTTGGAGTTTATATCACACTAGGATTATTGGTGCATGACCCATGTTTTTTCTTTATTGTTATTTAAAAATCTCAACTAATTGCCTTTTTTTTACATATTTATTGGCCCATGAAATCAATTAAACTGTCAAAAATCAATTAAACTGTCAAAAATCAATTAAACTGTCAAAAATCAATTAAACTGTCAAAAATGCTGGGGCTTCTAGGGACTTTCTCCTCCTTAACATCCACCAGGGGTTTTGGGCCAGGACCCCACTGGTGGCTAGAGCAACCCCCAGCCATGTATTGCACGCAAGTGCCCTTTAAGTACCAAAAAGAACCCCCTTTCAAACATCCTGGCTACGGGCTTGCTATATATTATATATATATTAGACCACAAGTAGCGGTCACCTCACTTTAGTATGCTATGACCAACGTGTGCGTGCGTACGTGCGTTTGTGTCTGTACATATTATGATCTCATACCTGTGGAATCTCCTTGTTGAGTTCTTCTATCGTGAACTTGTTGTACAACTTGTTCATGTCTCTTCTTTCCTCTCTAGAAAGTGTAAACTGTCAAATACACAAACCATATAATTATTATAACCGTATATAATGTGTTCCTATCTCTCCTTCCCTACCAAGCAAGTGTAATTTGTCAAATACACAAATCATATAATTATTATAAACGTATATAATGCGTTCCTATCTCTCCTTCCCTACCAAGCAAGTGTAAATTGTCAAATACACAAACCATATAATTATTATAACCGTATATAATGTGTTCATCTCTCCTTCCCTACCAAGCAAGTGTAATTTGTCAAATACACAAATCATATACTTATTATAAACGTATATAATGTGTTCATATCTCTCCTTCCCTACCAAGCAATTGTAAATTGTTAAATACACAAACCGTATAATTATTATAACCGTATATAATGTGTTCATATCTCTCCTTCCCTCCAAGCAACGTATATAATGTGTTCATATCTCTCCTTCCCTACCAAGCAATTGTAAATTGTCAAATACACAAATCGTATAATTATTATAACCGTATATAATGTGCTCATATCTCTCCTTCCCTCCAAGCAACGTATATAATGTGTTCATATCTCTCCTTCCCTCCAAGCAACGTATATAATGTGTTCCTATCTCTCCTTCCCTACCAAGCAAGTGTAAATTGTCAAATACACAAACTGTATACTTATTATAACCGTATATAATGTGTTCATATCTCTCCTTCCCTACCAAGCAACGTATATAATGTGTTCATATCTCTCCTTCCCTACCAAGCAAGTGTAAATTGTCAAATACACAAACCGTATAATTATTATAAACATATAGTTTGTCATATCTACTAAACTTGCGTGTGCAATCTTTATTTATACTAAAGTTACGTGTGTAATATTAATGTATTATAACATCACGTTTACGATTTTTATTTACTATGATCTTGCCTTTTTAATTTTACTATACAATAACATCACATTTGCAAACTTTAATACGTTTATTTTAATAAAACTACGACCGTACAACTTTATTTACAGTTAACGTACGTTCCTAATTTTAATTGGCAATAACCTGATGTTTGAAATATTTAAATATAATAAACTTACATTTGAAATATTTAATTATAATAAACTTACGTTCAATTTCTTAATTATAATAACGTTACCTTTGAGAGATTTAATTATAATAAACTTATGTTTCAAATATTTAATTATAATAACCTTACATTTGAAATATTTAATTATAATAACCTTACATTTGAAATATTTAATTATAATAAAATTAGGTTTGAGGTATTTAATTATCATAGCCTTATATTTAAACTATTTAATTATAATAAACTTACGTTATAAATATTTAATTGTAATAAACCTATGTTCGAAATATTTAACTATAATAAACTTACGTTTGCAATCTTTATTTCGAGATCGACCACGTCTCTGGCTTGTCTTGCTGTCTCAGCATCGTCGTCGGCGCCAAACAAAACGGCGACGTCGTGAATCAACTTCTCGTACGCCTGTATGATAGGGTTGTCCCTTGGTTTTAAATAGTAATCACGTGACGGCATGCCAAGATCTGATTGGTCAAGCTGTACAGTAAATAAGATACATTACAGTGTCCTGATGAAGTAATATAAATAGACTAAAACAATTTAAAGGAATGAATTAAATAAAAACAAGACTCATAATCGCTGGAAAACAATTATTCAAATTTTGCTGTCTTGTAATGCATCCCCAACACCTTTCTCCCCTCTAGCCCCTCACAACCTCCCACACACATAAACAAACACACACACACACACATTTTTAAATGTGAAAAAAAAATCGATCTACCCAGATGGAATTCCCTATACCACAGTTCAGTTAAAATGTCTTGCGTGATATGAAAACAAGATCTAGTATAACAAATGCATACAAGTTTCATTCGTAATCAGTATTTAGAGCACAAAACCACTTAAATTCCATGGTATCATGCCTTTAATATCGCATTATTATAGTTTCAGGGTAACTTTTTCCCGTTTTAATAGGGGTGCTGTTTTTTAAATATAAATATCTTTATTACACTCACTACAATGATATGTGTGCTGTACTTACTACAATGATATGTTGTGTACTTACTACAATGATATGTGTACTGAAATTAACTACAATGATATGTGTGGTGTACTTACTACATTTATATGTGTGGTGTACTCACAACATGTGGTGTACTTACTACAATGATATGTGGTGTAATTACTACAATGATATGTGGTGTAATTACTAAAATGATATATTGTGTACTTACTACAATGATATATTGTGTACTTACTACAATGATATGTGGTGTACTTACTAAAATGATATATTGTGTCCTTAATACAATGATATGTGTGCAGTACTTAATACAAAGATATGTTGTGTACTTACTAC
>JAULBS010070474.1:0-21785 GCA_032355785.1 Symmetromphalus regularis | reverse complement strand
TATGTCCTGAGGGGATTTTGTCCGAGGGGATTATGTCCTGAGGGGATTATGTCCGAGGGGATTATGTCCGTCTACCAGAGCAGATACTGCATATTTCAAAAATAGTAAAAACTCAATTTCTGCCAACATGTCAGATACTGCGGTTTACCTTTGTACGATAGTAATCGAGTCAACAATGTTTGTATAATTCTCCTTTTGAAAATGCCACTTATATATATATAACATTTTAAGTAGCATTACAGTTGTTGGTTACCAGCCTGTCTTTGATATACAATGTTTTAGAGAATGTGCGTTTTCGTTACACAAACAAATATTATATACAGGGTTTTTCCTGTTCAGTTAGGATAGACATATCTATTTAATGACAAACATGAATACTGTTTAATCAACAAATAGAAAACTATTTTTGGTCGTAAGGGTTTTCCAAAATTCAAGTGGTGCCGTGTTTCCCCCACCAATAAAACTTCTGACTGGCCTCAAAAGAAAATTCAAACTTCCCAGTCTTTCGTGTTGAAAGGAATGCTTTATTCTCAAAAGAACGTTTGTCCAAGAAAGACGTAGGCGTCTCTCACTGCTATATTTTGGGTACTGAAGTACTCGAGTCAACAAATTGTTTTGTCTAATTCTCATTTTGAAAATGCCACTCATATATATAACATTTTAAGTAGCATTACAGTTGATGGTTATCAGTCTGTCTTTGTGATATGCTAATGATCTTTGCCATGTATATGCACAATGGCATTTCCCTACATGCTCCATTACTGATTAACACGGCAATTGTCCGGATTACATCGATTCCTTTTGTGTTTCATTCTTGGCATAACGTCTGGAGAGGGACTTTAATTTCTATTGATTTCATTGGAGACTGTGGCCAATCCACAGGGGCTTCAATTAGTAAGTCAATCAATTTATAGCTTGGTGGTTATGTCAAACACCATAGTGCAATGTATATTGATTGCACTTAAATTCTGACCTCCACTTGCATATTTACGATTCGTATCACAATAGAGGGTCAAACAAAACTCTTATGCAGGAGTTACATTTAGAAAAAAAAAATAGGTCACTATGACCTATATTTGAAAGAGAATGTTATTATCGTGTTTCAGTTGTATCTCTGTACAACACAGAGCCCATGGATATAGCAGCAAGTGAACACGGGTAATTGTTGAAATTGGTATGTGTTTATCAAGATTTAGTGTATTCTGCCCACCTAGTGGCATCCATTATCAGGAGTTCAAGTTATTATTAAACATCCAAAGCTGTACTACGTAAATGTGGCTAATAAAGCTTCAGAATTCCCCTGTTACCCAGTATTGTTTGTTCTGCGCCATCTTTTGGTATTTAGATAACGCAATACCTTCGGCGCATGCTCCGTAATATGAGTTTAAGCAATGAAGTGTCTTCCTGTGTGCATGTGCTTAGATTTTCGTTTCGTTTTGCTTTCAGCATTGCAGACAATCTTAACATTAAAATAACTTTTCTTCCTATTTTTCTTTATTTTATTTCTTTTCATTCATTCATTCATCCATCCATCCATCCATCCATCCATCCATCCATCCATCCATCCATCCATCCATCCATCCATCCATCCATCCATCCATTCATTCATTCATTCATCCATTCATTAGTTCATTCATTCATCCATTCATCTATAAATCCATCCATCCATCCATTCATTCTTTCTTTCTTGATTTATTAAAAAGATAATTATAGATGTGTAAAGTAGTTTAACTGAACTATTACTGCGCAGTATTTGACCGATTACAAAAATGTAAAGAGAATGTTATATGTGTGCTGATGGAAATGGTCAAATATTGTCAGCGACAGAAAACAAACTAAAAGGTGTTTTTTTAATTTAAAAGACGTTTTAACATAGCCAACGCTTACAGCCACATATTTAACAGATACGTTTGTTCTCTTTATCGTGATCGTCAATATATGTTACTGCATGAACATCAGTGACATACGAAATTTATGTTACGAGTTAGAGAAATATTCTATTCCCTGAACGATGATTAAGGAAATAATACAATTGTTAAACGTGTTTAATAAATTTGGGATATGACCGGCGCTAGTTTTATCTTTAATATTACCAGATTACGAATATGTGTAAACCCATAAAACGGTGGTCGTCAGTGACATGAAGGTCTTCGAATACCAGTGTCTGTGCATATACAAGATGTCTAGAATGAAGGCGAAAACATAGTCTGTAACTTGTAATTACATTGTAATATAATATTAACGTCTTAATATCTCTTTTCTGATTGTCTCTTTGTTGTGCTGGTGATGACAGACTTGGGTTTCATACTAACAAATAAATGTATATTGAACAGTCCCCTCTGAATTCCGGTGCAAAATGTATTAAATCCACGGTCAAATTAGCTATATTCTGCGGTAGGAATTGGGAAATTCCGCGACAAATTCTGGAACATAAAAATTGAAAATGATACTTAAAAATTTACACTATTTTTGTTCATAAAGTTAGTTCCAATTTAAATTCCCATGATATGATCAGGACCAGCTGGTCCAACCAAATCGTTAAGAAATATGTCATATTGGGGTTGCTGGATGTGATGTTTTTATTGAGTCCAAATCGAAAGAATATGAAAACAAATAATTTTTATTCTGATTTTATGATTACTAAATAATTAAAATATAATTGCTTTGTGTCACAATTTTAACAATGGGTTCTTAAATAATGCCTCAAAACTATTTATACATGCTAATATCATTGTTATATATAAAATAGGATAAAATGACACACTCCTATTCCGTATTCGTCAAACTTGTGTAATTTACTTCCAAAGAGTCTTCGGCAGTTTCCATAACCTAAATAACTAATAACCATTCCATAACCCATGACAAGTTCATGAGGACGAGCGCTTGAGAAATATTTGTCTGGTTAACATCGTCTTCTATCACATAACGTTTATAAATTATTAGGTACAAAATCCGGTCTATCATGTGCATGGGAGCACTCGCCCTCCTGAACGTGTTACCAGTGGCGTGTTTAATTTGTTCGGCGTAGACGAAAACAAGCGACGGTTATAATATAGAATGAAATTATAACCAGCAAACAAATCGCAACATCTAGCCCATTTAAAACGTTGCCTTTTTTTAAAAGAAACAACTTTTTAACTCAGTGCTTCAGTTTATTTTTTCAAAAATGTGACGTTTATATTTATTGTCATCTAATTTTTTGTTTAAATTCACGGCGTAAAATGACACATTCTGCAAGTTTTTATTTTCCGCGAACGTACGATAATTCTGCGCTGTGATGAAAATTCTGTAACTTTTTTCCGCGTCCGCGAAATCGCGGAATTTGGGTGTGGATGGTGGGGGGCGTGGACTGTATTACATGTGTAAGATGCAGCATTGTTTATGAATTATCTGCCTTATGATGGCTGGTAGCACATATATTATTATTATTATGCTTATTATTATGTTTATTAATATGTTTATCATTATTGTTATTATTATTATGTTTATTGATTGAATGATTTAGTTATTGAAAGACTTGTTTATCAATACTAATGAGTTACCACATGCCACAATCCATTGAACACCAACTTGATTCATTCCTACAATATGTATTATGAAATCATTGAAACTATCAGCAGCAATTCATTTAGAATGCGAGTTACTGACAATTCAGTTAGATTGCGAGTTATTGACAATTCAGTTAGATTGTGAGTTACTGATATTACAGATTGCGAGTTACTGACAATTCAGTTAGATTGCGAGTAACTGGCAATTCAGTTAGATTGCGAGTTACTGACAATTCAGTTAGATTGCGAATTATTGACAATTCAGTTAGATTGTGAATTACAGACAATTCAGATTGAGAGTTACTGACAATTCAGTTAAGTTAGATTGTGAGTTACTCACAATTCAGGTAGATTGCGAGTTACTCACAATTCAGTTAGATTGCGAGTTACTGACAATTCAGTTAGATTGCGAGTTACTCACAATTCAGTTAGATTGCGAGTTACTGACAATTCAGTTAGATTGCGTGTTACTCACAATTCAGTTAGATTACGAATTACTCACAATTCCGTTAGATTGCGAGTTACTGACAATTCAGTTAGATTGCGAGTTACTCACAATTCAGTTAGATTGCGAGTTACTCACAATTCAGTTAGATTGCGAGTTACTGACAATTCAGTTAGATTGCGAGTTACTGACAATTCAGTTAGATTACGAGCAAATAATTCAAATTCAATTTACAATCAAATTTAATCAGTTTGTTCATATGCACGTCTTCTAAATACATATTTCAGTATTAATCAACACGTGTTATTCTAGGACAAGTTTACCTGAGATCGAGTATTTAAGAACCCAAGACTGGAACTGATCAAGTCGAACTGCAATAGCACCAAGTCAGTACACTGAATATAAATAGGTTTTCAAAAGTTGTTTACCATTTTTCAATAGTACATGTCGTCCGTATAGTGCAGGATTATATGCATAATACTCTGTTTGTAATCATTATTACTGGAAGGAAAACAGTTATTCCTTAACTGACTGATGACATAGCATACAGAGACTTATATAGATAACTCACTGCTAAATTACGATAATAATAATAAGACCTGGAGGACTCTAGTCCAACATTTTGGGCTATTGGATGTTCTATATCCAGCTTCAACAAAAGTTTATTCAGACGTACAACCACAACACTGTATCCCATTCTTTTAGTGCACGTACACGCAGTTTGAACTATGAACAAAATGCGTTAAATCTTATCACTGCTTTTATTGTAATTCACCACTATCTTCTGGACTCTGTGTCAGTGTCATTGATTAAAATATGATTCTTATTACTATTGCGAACATGATTCTTTATTTGACAAACTATTCTTTAATAAATAAAATATTTATTCATGAAAAATTCGTTGATTATTTGTCATTTTATCACAAAACACAACAGACTATACGTGGGTCCGTTGGCCAGAAATGTGGTCTTTGTTCTACATAGTTTTGTGAATGATGCAGTCCAGTTTGGGTGTGATAGGTTTCCTTTGCCTTGGAAAAGTGCGCCACAGTGTTCCAGAGGTAGGACATCGGACCCTCAAGCTGAATTCTGTGGCTCAAAACTCGTTGGAAGCTGGCTCAAACTTGACTATGTGTTAAAATTTATAAATATTTGACATCTAATAGTCGATGATTAAAATAGCAATGTCCTATAGTGATGTCGTTAAATATAAAATGACATAAAATAAAGAAATTGCCTTTGAAAAGTTTGAGATCAATTTATTTAATAATTTGTTAATGTCTGGCTTGATGTATTTTATTAACAAACTGCTTGTGCATTCATACATGTTAAAGTCTGATAGCCCATTTGCGGTTTGAAGTCTACATTATACGAGACACAGTAATGGAAACAATCCGAGAAAATCTATATAATTATATTATGTAGCTCTTCCCAGAAGGTGTACTATCCAAATCGAACATTGGTTAGTACAACCAAGTGATGTAATTAATATGCATTTAAATATCCATTGCGTTTTGAGGAATTTAAATAAAAAACGAAATAAATATGAGACCTAAACAAAGAACAAAGGATCTCAAGAGAAGTAACTCTGTTCGGTGTCTGTTGTAATCCACAATAACACGTTTAATCGATCAATTTGTGACATGGAGCAAGCTGTTAATATCCGTCAAACATTACTAGTCAACTATATAGAATAAAAGAACAAATAAGTTTCAGACAAGTTCATACTAAGTGACACAGCATGCTTCTGAAACGTCTGTCGAATTATATGAATATGGATGAAAACTTTCTAGCCCAAAGATCAACCCATTAAATGCTATAATCGCCAGTAGCTGTTTAAGACTGATGGTGTCTGGCCGTCCGGGGTAACTGAACGGTTGTTAGACTGCTTCGAAATACAAGTTACGGTGCTGTCCAGCTCGTTAGGATCAATTGCTGTCAACGCAAAGTGATTACACTCGAATAAAACCAATGACCTCCATAGCTGTTTAATAAAACGTCATCAATCACCGTCATTCCTTTTAACTCTGGTTTTACTGTCTGTCGCGTTTAGTTTTATCTTGTTGATATGTTATACACCGTTTATAAACAGTAATAAACTCAGATTGTTTAGACAAGTTGTGTAACTGACTAGACCTTCATTCACATAAAAATGTTGGTATCGATGATTTGCATGTGTACTGTGAAGCGGTCAGTCTTCGAATCGATCCTTCTCAGTGTACCCAGGCGCGTAACCACCCGGAGGCACGGCAACATGTGCATCCACGTCGTTTTAGCAACAACAAAAAACCTGGACCCAATGGGGGCCTTGAGCGGCCCCCTGACCCCTCGCTGTACTTTTCTGCTTCCATATCGTTCCTTAGCTAGCTACGCCCTTGTACCCATTTGCAGTTTGGGCTATTTTCCGTTCCAACCAGTAGTCCATAACTGGTTCATCAAAGGCCGTGGCATGTGCTGTCCTGACTGTGGGACAATGCATATAAAAGATCACTAGCAGCTTATCGAAAAGAGTAGCCGATATGACGGCAGCGAGTATCCTCTAAAAATATGTCAGCATGACCATATTGTTGACGTCCAATAGCCGATGATAAGATAAAAATCAATGTGCTCTAGAGGCGTCGTTAAATAAATTTAAAAAAACTTTACACGTGTACAATATATTTACTATCCTCCAATATAAGCAGTAAAATAAAACGAACAAATTTTTTTTTTTTAAATCCACCACAACAACAAACCAGCAACCACACCTCCATGTTATCCTTTCATAAAAGAAGGATTATAATCCAAACTTACAGTGCACTACATATATTGTGGTAAATGTGCTACGATTAAACTCTTCCTAATTATATGTAAGACTTTCCTTAAATAATAGCATGCCAATAACAATCATGGACGTCTAAAGAATATTTTGGAATAAGGGATTCTAAAATATTTAATGTTTAACATTGGATGTGGGTGGTAAAGTTATATACGACCAAATTATAATGGGGAAAATCTGGCCTATGAAAACAAACATCGGTGGGTGTTTGATTTATCGTTGTTTAACAGCATCTACAAAGTTCGCAGAAACTGTTATATTCTTCTCATCTTTGTTATTTCCCACTAGACTGAGTTATAGCTTTGTAATGGTGCTTGAAATTCTATCTTACCCTCGGGTTAGTCTATTTCTGAATAAGCGTTACGCCATGAGTACCTTTGTGATGATTGCATATACATTTAATACTCATTCTAAAATTATTTCTTTACAAACAAAAAACACACCCACATCACTATCTTTAAATTTTTTATAAATATTTAGAAATTTCGCGATGAAGTAAAGGTATTTAAAATAAATAAATAAAAACAAAAATAAAAAATATTTTGTAGCCAGTACTGGAAATAATATATATAAGTAACAGCCGTGGATTATTTCCCTTATCAATAAACATTCTGTAAGGTTTTAAACAGGTTGACTTGTATTTGGACAAAGGGCACTAACTCCATTTAATCTTTTCACGTCCAATGAAAGCATTTGGGAAGAAGGTCGTGTACAGTGTTAACTGAAAGCGTGAGATGAGATATTATATCCATTAGAGCAGATAGGGCAAACACATTCTGAGGGAAGGGGGAGGTAGAAGCGTATCCGCGACTTTTTTTTACGATTAACAAATTCTTCAAACTGCAGTATTCACTTCCAGCAAATAGGGATAAAACAATTGGAAGAAAAAGGCGATGAAAAGTGCCCGTGAATTTTATTATATTTAATGTAAGTCACATAATGATCTATATACAGGCCGAATTCTTTTGCACATTTGCACATTCTTCCCGCTGGAGCTTTCTTGCAACGAATCCTTGCCACCAAATATTAATCGCGCAAGCCGAGTGACGATCTTTAATCATGATCATAACATTCATGGAAACACATCTCTTTAGGGAGGCACGTAGTGAAACTGGCTCTGTGTATTGCTTTATGGTCACGGTGAGAATTTAATATCGATCAAATCGTCCAATCTTCGCAGTTTTCATTCAGCCAGCCATCTGTGACTGCGCAAGGCAATAAAGCAATAAAACTGACAACTGGCTCAGGATTTGAATTTTGTATTCGAAGGGGTCTAATATTTCTTTACCTCATCGTTTGGATGTGTCAGCCCAATCAAATTAATCAGCATAAGGCTATTGGCAGGATATTGAATTTTGCTCCAGGGTCAAAATTAATCAACTTTTAGCTAACTTTATTGACTCGGAACGTTAAAAGGAAATGTGTCGGGATGAAGAAACACTTTTTGTGATCCTTGTTTTTTTTAACATCTTACATATTTTTACTTTGTAATGCTAATCGGGTGACGTTTACATCTATTACAAACGTAATTATTGTGATTATGTACTAGGAAATGTTTTAAATAGTCCATGTAATTCAAAACCACACGTTTTTCACTTGGAAATTAAAAAAGAATTGTCGAATTTTCTTGATCTCCAACATGAAAAAGTTAATGTCTTGGCAGAACAAGATACCGCCCCTTTGAGTAGCAGATCCAGAGGGGGATTCAGGGGGTCCGGACCACCCCCTTTTATCGTATTTTATAATTTATATATATTTTCTTTCCGATTGGAAGGGCGTAAAAATTAACAATTTTCCTCCAGTCCTGTTTACCCAGCATATTTGGACCCCTCTTTCAGAAATCATGTTTCCGCGCCTGCCGTTTAGTGAACACCTGGCATCAACACTGCTTTCAGGTGTTAATGATTTTAACTATAACTTCCTTGGTTTCTGTCTTATGTGTAGATACAGTTTAGATCACGATAACAGTTATCTCGTTTAGTTAGAATTAATTTAAAATTCCCCTTGTTAAATGTCAAAACATACTCAGCATATCGACGTACTGCTGAAAGTTCAGAAATTCAACTAAACATGCAGTGGGATTAGGAGGATGCAAGCAGTCGTAATCTTCTGGCGTTCTTATGGATTTCAAGACGAGTCATGCCATGTTACAGCATTGAGTGATTACTTCATTGAAATACGGCCTCGACTGGTGTGGGGTATAGCTGTATTGACAAATCACGCAACGCTATTGTATTTCCGGTTGATCGTTGCTCGAAATTCCGCCGATTTATTTCAAAGCCCATCGTGGACGCCATTTAGTGAAACACTGTGTGTCGAGTTGAAGAACGCATTCTTGGAACAGATGAACTCTTTTCAAATACATTTGAAGGATATGAAGGTCAAGCATGATGGAATCTTTTTGAAATATGTGCTACAATATTTTATATCAATTTTGTGAAGTTTGTGTTTAAGATGAATTTCACTTTTTTTGTGACATTCTTTTTATCAGAAGAATCTATTGTAAATATCTTAAGAAATTGTTTTGTATACTGTTTTAAAGAAATTCTACATTATTCTCAAACATAATTGTTTGAGTATAATATCGTTCGACTTATGAAAGCTTTTTAAAAAATAAAATAAACAACGAAAAACATTATGTTGCTTCCTTTAAAACTTGTCACGACCTCTTGCGAACTTATGTCATTTTCTTTCTGTCAGTTTTATCAGTACCTTTTCGATTAGTAGCAAGGGATGTTTTATATGCGGTTTCTCACACAGAACAGCACATACCACGACCTTTGATAAATCAGTTGTGGACAACTGGTTGGTGCAAGTGGCACACACCTACACAATGAGCCATGCAGAGCACTTACTCTAGGTTGTGGCCGGTATTGAGATTTAAATTACCATGCACCGAGTGAGATTTGATACCGGTACCTTCCAGCTGTGATTCCAACAGCTTATGCACTGCGCTACCGGCATGGGCGTATATCACTTTTTTGACGTGGGGGAGCCTATATAAGTATCCCCCCCCCTAACTTTTTGCTGAGAAAAACTGATAATTTCAGTGAAATTAAAATGCCCTAATAATAATCTTTACCAGTATTTCTCTTTATTGTATCAATGTAACACTTAACCATGTCGCTTTGCGCAAATATACCGAAGTACACAAGTGGTCTATAATGTTTAGGGGAGGGGGGGGGGCAGCGGGATGGTCCGTCCCCCCACTTCTTGGACAAGGGTACGTTCCGTCCCCCCCACTCCCCCCCCACCCCCCACGTTTTGGAACGGATTTACGCTCTTGGCTACCGGGGCTGGTCCAGAATGGTTAGATATATTTACTTTTGGGGAACACTAACTTGATGCCACTACTGTTTTGACCATTCAGAAAGGGTTGCATTAACATGTGCCAGGTTTTTAAAAATAAATATCCCTTCAACTTGGCCTTGCATTGAGATACGATATTTAATTTGATTATTTTCCTTGTCTGTCGGTTGATAACTTCATTACATGTTCTGTCTTGTTTAATAAACATGCAGTTCGAAATCAGACCGATAAAACTATTATTGCATATACTTAGAATTTAAAAAAAAGAAAAAGAGAAAGAGCTTAATAACTAAACACCTTGTATGAAAACATTTTACACTAAGATAAAATTAATTTGTAAAACATGTGCAACAGACAAGCAAATTCATAATTTTCCTTCAGATATTTCTTATATTAATAAATTAGTCTGGAATGTTGAAAATGGAATCCAGTCCTCGATAGTTAGATTAATTAAGAGTTTCCCACATCCACTGTCCACGTCAGTCAGATACGTTTCTAGTTACATTCACTGAGATTGCGGTTCCATGTTAATTTCTTCAGTCCGGGCCATAGACATTCCTGAACAGAAAAATTACTTTCTTGCCCAATAAGAACATGCATATCAGTCAATAAAAATGGCCACCCTGGTTCTCCAATTGGCACTTATTATTTCTTCCGTGGTCTTTTCAGATGAAGAATGGCCGGTATAAATAGGAGTCCATGACGTGGTAATCAGCTCAGAACTGCCTCAAGATCCGCCATATTAACATGGCCGCCACACTTGATGACATCATTGACACTATTTGCACAACAAACATGATTCAATCGAGTGGTGTGAACGCCGTTACGTGTCCACGGTGCGCATCTAGACTCGATAAATGGGCTTCGTCACTGTAATACGGAGGATTTCCATTCATTGGCAAGTGTTAGATCAAGTGGGTTGGTCATCAGTGGATTGAAGCTATTTGTCGTCTCTCGATGCGCCATCAAGTTTTCTTCTGTCGTTCAGATAGCGTGTAATCTTCAGTGTTTGTCTGGTTAAGACTGGGTTTCAAATGACGCTGTTAAACGTACTGTGTACAGAGGCGATGGTGACGAAATTAATATGGTGCTCCCCTCCACCCATCCAGCCCCACCCCCGGCTCCAACGCCCCTGGTGTAACAGTGCAATTTATTATTACATAAGACTTTATCACAGTATGTTTATCTGCTATTAGTGTCTTATATAATTACTATGTAATTGTCAGTGTTGTGTATGTGATTAAAATTAGAATTTTATAATGATTGTTAACCATGAATGTATCATCTAATACTATAATTAAGTTTTATTATTAAATATAATTTTAGTTATACCTATGTTATATAGTGTGTAATATTCAGTATTGTGTAATATAACAGTATCACATATGACTAAGGTTGGGGGAGGGGGGTAAATGGTGATGTTACATTCTATTTATTTATTAAACGTTAAAAAAATTTAAAACGTCTTATTATTTATTATATATTAATTTATCACTCTGTTTATTTCCCAGTCATTTTATGAATATCACCCAATTACTGTTCACTTATTTCTCAGTCTATGTATATTATCTCCCCACTCCTGAACCACTCATTATACACTAATATTTGAGTTTGAATCGATGTATGCACATTGTCCAGTCAGTGTATATTATCAAATCACTGTACATTTAGCTTCCACTATTTGTGCACCTATTCAGTGTTCAGTCAATATATGCTTCTCTACTGTATGTTTATCTCCCAAGCATCTTATGCTTAATGTCCCACAGTTGACATTTGTCAGTATCTCTGTGAGCCTTCGCGGTCCAGTGGAAGGACATCGGAATCTCTAGCTGAAGACAGTTGTTCAAACCCCGTCAGAGGCTGGCTCACACTTAACTAAGTGTCATAATTAACAAATGTTTGACATCCAATAGCTAATGATTAATAAATAAATGTGCTATAATTATGTCATTAAACAAAACAAACAAATTCTCAATAGTAGGAATAGTATCAAAGATGGCAAGCATCATATCAAGTTTAATTTAAATGATGCACTGTTTAATAGCGATTAATGTTGAAGACTTACAATATAGGATTAGGCATTGTCATGAAAATTGAAAAATGGTGATCAGGTACACTTTAAAGTTTGGAAAGATAACAACCTTTCTTGAACACCAGGTATCTAAGTGTTTTGATAATGATTCATGAGTACGTATCGTCAAAGTGTTGATGAAACCGATGTTGTACTAAATATCAATTATGTCATTTAGACAGCTGTGTTTCGTAAAAACAGCGCATTTCGTAAAATCTTTACATTTTATAAAACGTGTTGAAGTCTTTTTAATTAAAGAAATTGCATTTTGCCGAATTTCATAAAACCACTGTGCATGAATCGTAAAATTGTAAGCCTCGATTTGTAAAACTGACCGACCACTTTCGTAAAATTCGGCAAAATGTAATTGTTTTTTATAAAAAAAACATCAACACGTTTTATAAAACGTGAAGATTTTACGAAATGCGTTGTTCTTACGAAACTTTTTGTAACACAGCTGTAACAGGAAAGTTACATGTTCTTTACATGTACTTGTAAAATGACGTTAAATACATATAATCGATATCTTATTATATAATATGCACGATCAAAACAACTCTACAATATTTAATTGTATTAGACTGTAGATTTTGGTTGTGAATAGCATGGAATTAATGCGGCGCTATTATATATTTTATTGTTTAATTACAGAATAGTTTGTGTATGCGTGACAAAATCTCGCGGATAATAACATCTAAAGAAAGTAATTGATTTTGACAATATAAGTCGTATAGTGAACGCTATCTCGTGTCAGTGACTTGGATAAGATGTGCTGATGGAATGTGTTGTTCAAGGCTTTACTAGCGGATTATCTCTGTTTTTGGAAATAAAATGAATGTCTGATAATCGTTAGCTATTTCAAATGTATGGCATTTGCTTCATAGCATTTTGGTCTACAGAAGAATATCGCTACAGAGATTTAAAATGTTCTTCTCAATTAGTATCAATATGTATTTTATTTTATTGAAGTTTTCTAAACTGACCAAACTGATATAAACCACAACTTTTAATACTCTGACAGTGCATTATTGTCAAAACAGGAAACTATCCAATAATACAGATATTTGTCAGTATTGTTGATCATACACAACTGTTTTTTAAATATGTTTTTATGATGTCGGAAAGTGTTATACAAATTGTATGGCTTGGTTGGTTGGTTGGTTGGTTGGTTGGTTGGTTGGTTGGTTGGTTGTATTTCTGTCCTGGGTACACATAATTAGTATTAGTAGGAGAGACAAAACCAACTGCCGCCACACTAATGCGCCTACTCTTATCGATAAGCAGCAAGGGCTATTTCACAGACAGGATAGCACATACTACGGCCTGTTATAAACCAGATGGTTGTGTACCACTGGTATGTATAAGTGGTACACACATAGTCAACCCTACTGAGCTTTGCGGAGCACCCGTTTTAAGTTGGAGCCGATACTGAGATTTAAAATGTCATGCCTCGATTGAGATTTGATCCCAGTACCTACCAGCCGCGAGACCGATAGCCGGTATATGGAAGAGTGGTTCATGGTGTACTATTCAAGTACGCTGTCTCAACTTTGTCATAGTTTTCTAATTAAAAAGGTATGGTTTGAGTCGTCTTCCCGGAAATGATTTTATATCAAGCAGAAACGGACCCTGTTTACTTATTTTGAACAGTATAGTTGTGCTTAATTCAAACTTGACTGATGGGGCTGTATAAACCTACCTTAGGGAACCACCGGTATCGTTACGTTTTTCAAAGTTATCCATAAGTGCGGACCCTCAACAATTTGCATATATATACTCACTTAAACCATCCTTGTGAAATCAACTATAAGACTTTATCATTTCAGATGTCAACCAATGGTCCACAACTCGTTCATCGAAGGCCGTGTTATGTGCTGTCCTGTATGTGGGACAGCACATACAAAATACCCCTTTCTGCTTGTCAGAAAGTGTAGCCTATGTGGCGGCAGAGAGTTTTCTCTAAATAAATATGTAAGAATGACCATATGATTGACGTCCAATAGTCGGTGATAAGATCAAAATCATTGAAGTACTCTAGAGGTTTGTTAAATGAAACAAACTTTACTTTACTTTAGTTATTTCAGATTTGAAATGTTGTATACGTCATTTCTATAGCATCTACGTTGGATGCTAATTTGGTGTCAGAGGCAGAGCTGATTGTAATGGGTGTGAGCTTGATTTAACGTCTGATTATCCGCAACTATCAGCCGAAAGTCATCTTCGACCCACAAATAACAAAAATAATCACAAAAAACAAAGTTTGACATTTAAGTACAAATATTTAATTCCAACCTGTGAAATGAAACATATCTGAAAGCAAACGAGTGTCTCTTGTACACTAAGATAAAACCAAACAGGCATCAATGCGTTGTATGTTTGTTACAACATAGCAGAGATTATGCAATATTCTATCAATTAAACTAGTACAGCTAATACAACGGGAATAGTTCAACGAATTTACAAGATGTTTTAAAAACACATCTAATGTGTCCTTAGGAGTAATGCAACATTATCATTTTCAAACAAGTACTTCAACATTACTTATTTCGATAAGCTATGTTTCTCCCCATTCCCCGGTGACTAACCTCCTAAATTGGTATTCTAAAACCTGATTTCTTGTTAACTGCTCATACTTGATTCACAGTTCAGCCTATTATTTTAACAAATGTAAACTCAGTGAATTATGAATCGAAGCTAAACCGCCAACTAGAAATCGGGCCTAAAACTGCCCAATTATCGGCAATTGCATGTCAAACATTTGGAATTGTTTATACGTAATCAAGTTTGAACCAGCCTCCCGCCGGTTTTGAACCACTGTATTCAGTTTGAGAGCCCGATGACCTACCACTGGACAAGTGAGGATCACCAAGTTCAGTGTATGCATTTGTGTAATTTTGGTTTTCACAATTATGATTAGAGTTGCATTACAAGGCATGGGCGAATGCAATGAAGTCGGAAATGGTAGATAATGTGAGGCAGCCACAGTAATTATGTTATATTCGTATAATGAATCAGATTTTCAAAAACAAACATATTTAAAAAATAATAACGTTATTCCACTCCTTAAATTCCAGTAGATATCAAATAACTTTGAAAAAGGATTTATACAGAACACTTGGTACTACCACTGTTTTAACTGTGAATAAGGAGCGCATGCTATTACACTTTTCTCAGATGAACCTAAACATTTTCAAACAATAATCTCTTTGTAGCTAAATATAAAGGAATTTTTGTCAACTGAATCATTTGATCTCTCATCATGATACGTAACTGTCTCTTGTCATGTTGATGATAAAGTAGTCTTCGCATACATATTGTGTTGTTTAATGAGTATAAATCGTGTAGTTCTTCCATCTGAATAATAATAACATGGTTGTACTATTTTCTTTTATAAACCAAGATTAATAACATCAAAAACTAAAGTTTGTATAATACAGGATAAATGTGTAAAACGAATTATATTTCTTTCGAGGCTTTAAAGGAAACAAATTTAATTTTCTGTTTCAAAATCACCGTTAATTCATTCGATAGTTTATATATTATATTATAATACAAATGGACATTTAGTGACATAATTGGATTCATGAATGGGGTTCTGCTTATACAATAAATATGTTAAGTGTTGTATATCGTATAATAACTGCATAAGACTACATTTAATAACATAAGTAACTGGATATATAAATAGGCATCTGTTTATACAATATGGCTTTGGACTGAACAAAACTGAAACTTAAGTATTTGGCCTTAAAGTATACGTTATGACGCTTATGTCATGGGTCTAAGTTTGTCTGATGGTCAAGGTTCTAAATGTCGTAAAAGCACTGTACTGTTTGTAATTGCCATATTGAAGACTATGTGTTTTATTGCCTCATATGTGTATCGTTGTTTGGAAAATAACTATAAACATAAATATCAAAATGCACAATAATACTGACGCAGTAGTTAATATTGCAATAGCAATACTGTACAAATCATCTATAACAGTCTAATTAATCAGAAATAATGTACTTCCAGCTGTCTTCATTAATACTTGCAACATGAAAATAAATAATTACTATATAGAATTGAAATAGTGAAATCGTAGTGTTGCAGCTTTAGGAATTATGGAATCTAATATCAGTACATTAGGAATAGAAGCTTCTCAAAAATGAGCTAATTTGAAATACATATAGTGTAACATACATCTGATGGAAAAAATTAGGTTAACTGTTTAAAAGTTCGTAAAACTGAAATTAAGACTGAAACAATGTTATACTTCAGGCATTGTGGTTTTATTGAATAATTTAACACAAATAATGTAAAGTAATTTGAGAAATTCATTTAAAATAGTTTCTTTATAGCTACTAGTTTCCCTAACACTAGACTGTCCTAGTTTACTATAAATATTATTTGTTGTCATGAAAATATAACGTAACAATATAGAGAACCGCCAATACCATTACATGTCTGTCATTGTGAAATTTAATTTCTGCATGGTTTTCTTTCAATGTTTACGGCCATTATCGTTGTGGTCTTCATAAGTCACACAACCATCCACAACTGGAGCACAACAAAGCACACAAAACATATTAAGAAATACTTGTCACTTATAAACAATCCCAGAATAGTAAAGAACATAATACGAAGATTGGTGTAATAACACTAGTATTGTTTTTCTTGAAGAAATTCTTTGGCACATTAATCTATGAAGATTTTTCTGTCTCTTATGCATTAGCAAAACAAATCCAGCTGATGGGCAGGTAGCATTGTTCAGCTGTTGTGATGTAATGCACATTAATTGGATACGAGTTTCTATTTCGCGGTATAGTAATGTTCGGCTGATGATTTGTCAATGAAAACTTGATGCGAAATAAACGGGGAACAAATTCCTGACTTCAGATTTTTTCTTCATATTTCATATAATCAGTCTGAATATTCGTCCACAGTCTGAATATTCGTGCGTAATCTGAATATCCGTGCACAGTCTGAATGTTCCTACTCAATCTGACCATTCATGCAGTCTGAATATTCGTGCATAATCTGAATATTCGTGTACAGTCTCTGAGTATTCGTGTACAATCTGAAAATTCGTGCGCAGTTTGAATATTCGTGTATAGTCTGAATATTCCTGTATAGTATGATTATTCGAATATACGTCCAATCTAAATATTCGTATATATTCCATAGTGTAGACTGAATATTTGTGCACATTATGAATATTCATGCACAGTCTCAATATTCATGTATAGTCTGAATACTCGAGCAGTTTTAATATTAGTGGAATATGAATACACGCCCTATTTAAATATTCGTAATTTCAATTGTATAACCTGAATAATTGTGCAGTCTGAATATTCGTATATAGTCTGAATATTCGTGCATTCTGTATATCTATGTTATTACCCTTCTTACGATTCCACATCTATCCATTTTACAAATGCAGATTCGTTCATAAATACATATTATGTACTACTGAGATGAATATGAACATATATGTTAAGAGTAAACTGCTTTCATCTACACTAGCTAAGGATGACACGTTATGATAATTAACAGATAAATGGAATGTTCAAAAGGATTTTCTGTACATCACCACATCTCAAACATTCTGCAATATATTCTCACAGACGTTTTACGAAACAAAAGTAATTCAGTCAGTAATACAAAACAAGTGTACATAGCGAGAATCGAACCTGCTGCACTAATTCACAGTGCGTTTGATATTAGACAGTTTCACGATGATAAATAATTTAAAACGATTTCAATCGCTATTTGTCCTATTTCATTTTATGAAACAATCTGTAATTCAAGTTTAAGATATTTAAAGCATTCTCGATATTAAATATAGCAGAAGCGGATCGAGAGGGGGTCCGGACCCCACACCCCTTATATGTTTTCCGAGTGGAAGAACGTGAAATTTAACCACTTTTCCCCAGTCCTATTCAAAAATCAAATTTGACACCTCCCTTTCAGAAATCCTGCATCCGCACCTGTATAGTTCATGAATTGTTATGGCAATGGGGTTATCATCAATAAAACTAGTTAGAGTTTCCACTTGTCCACTGATTTTATTTATTTCATGGCTAGCTTGTAAAACATAATTATAATAACGGTTTTGTTCAGATTTAAAATATCCCCACACTTAATTGTATTGCAAGTCTTGGTAATATCATGGATGTATTTATGTTTAAAATTACATGTCAATTTTAAAGTACGGGTTTATACTTAAGTGTTAATGCGATAATTGTTTTTAAAGTAATATTTTCACTTCCAACCTTTCAACAAACGCGTGTTTTCATGTCACCTCGTTTGCATACTGAAAACAGTTGGTCCTTTCTATGATTGGTGACGTGATAATGAGTTAATGTGATGACTTGCGTGTCACAATGCCTGGAGAATCAGCTGGGGAAGGAGGATGTATCCACATGACGCTACGATCAGAAGTGTAGATGCCAACAGTCTATAACAGCTGTTGTTTCTTGATCCCATTGCGGTTCCAGATGAACCTGTAATGTCAAATTTTAATGTCAAACAAAATGTTAGTATAACTCACTTGCAGCTATTGTAAGTTTGTGTGTGTGTGTGTTTTGTATGTTTGTATTTTTTTACTTATAATTTCTTCCTTAAAATATCAATTTTGCAAATTCGTAACTGGTATCGGGATGTTAAAACAGAAATGTTGTTTAAAGCCAACTGTGTGTTCACTGGGTTTTGAGAGTGTCTAACCATTTATCCATGTTTGAAAAGCATGTAATCTTTGAAGATGCAAATCTTAATGTGCCATCACTTTCTCAAAATCCAGTATCAATACTTGAAACTAATAGTGAATGCAGATGCACTGCAGTTTTAGTGTTACGTGTACTTATCAGTCCCGTAGGATGACTTTGGGAGTGGGGTGGGGTGGTGGGGCACTGACGGATCGGGTACAAACTCTATATCAGATTTTGGATACGGTGGCAAAAATTAATATGATAAAAAAAAAAGTCTTAATAATATTTTTTTTAAACGGCTAATAAGTGGGAGGCACGTGCCAACCCCTACCCCGGTTCCTACGGGCCTGCTTATTTAAGTTTAACCTATGATAACTTTTTACCGTTTAGTAATGACTACATTTAACTTAACGTAGCACTTTAATGACTATTATTAGTTGAAAATATGTTCTTTTCCAATAATTTATGTTAAACCAATCAAATATAATGATATAATATTCAAATAAACTATGATAATGTATGTTTACAGAGACTTTAGTAATAAATATTAGTTAGTATTTATATTGATGATGAACTCTACCACCATAAATTAACTCCTTGTTCTGAGTGTCAGGCGTTGACCAGTCTATGACGTGCTCGTGAGAGTTCTCTTCCCTGCCGTTGATGTAAACATCCGGGTACATCCACTTGTTGATGACGGGCTGTCTGTGTATGACGTCAGTCGTTCTGATAGTTGTGGCTGTCACTATTCGATGAATAGAGTAATCTAAAACAGATTATATTTCATACACTCGATCAGACACCACTGAACTGTCAACTCATCTCTGCTAGAAATCATTTTTCTAACAACATTAGAAAACGAGCAACCCACCTTGAATTCAAATCAACTCTGTGACAAAACGATATGTTTTGCTAAATTAAAATTGTAATCGTATTTAGAGCTCAAAACAAAGTTCAGTTCCGTCATTATGTACATACTGTCATCAACAAAGTAAACAATAAATCTTGCATGAACTAAACTGACTTTCATTTCAAAAAAAAACTAAATGTTATTGCACTTACCGTATACAGTCATAAACAAGAAGAGTTATTGCACTCGTCGTACACAGTCGTAAACTAGAGGAGTTATTGCACTCAACGTATACAGTCATAAACTAGAAGTTGTTGCAAGTCCCTTATACAGTCATAAACTAGAAGAGTTATTGCACTCACCGTATACAGTCATAAACTAGAAGAGTTATTGCACTTGCCGTACACAGTCGTAAACTAGAAGTTATTGCACTCACAGTATACAGTCATAAACTAGAAGTTATTGCATATCCCTTATACAGTCATAAACTAGAAGATTTATTGCACTCACTGTATACAGTCATAAACTAGAATAGTTATTGCACTCACCGTATACAGTCATAAACTAGAAGAGTTATTGCATTCACAGTATACAGTCATAAACTAGAAGAGTTATTGCACTGACCGTATACAGTCATAAACTAGAAGAGGTATTGCACTCACCGTACGCAGTCATAAACTTGAAATTATTGCACTAATCGTATACAGTCATAAACTAGAAGTTATTGCACTCACCGTATACAGTCATAAACTAGAAGAGTTATTGCACTCACAGTATACAGTCATAAACTAGAAGAGTTATTCCACTCACCGTATAGTCATAAACTAGAAGAGTTATTGCACTCACCGTATGCAGTCATAAACTAGAAGAGTTATTGCACTCACAGTATACAGTCATAAACTAGAAGAGTCATTACACTAATCGTATACAGTCATAAACTAGAAGTTATTGCACTCACAGTATACAGTCATAAACTAGAAGAGTTATTCCACTCACCGTATACAGTCATAAACTAGAAGAGTTATTGCACTCACCGTATGCAGTCATAAACCAGAAAGGTTATTGCACTCACAGTATACAGTCATAAACCAGAAGAGTTATTACACTAATCGTATACAGTCATAAACTAGAAGAGTTATTGCACTCACCGTATGCAGTCATAAACTAGAAAAGTTATTGCACTCACAGTATACAGTCATAAACTAGAAGAGTTATTACACTAATCGTATACAGTCATAAACTAGAAGAGTTATTGCACTCACCGTATACAGTTATAAACTAGAAGAGTTATTGCAATCACCGTATACAGTCATAAACTAGAAGAGTTATTGCATTCACCGTATACAGTCATAAACTAGATTTGTTGCACTCACCTTACGCAGTCATAAACTTGAAGTTATTGCACTAATCGTATACAGTCATAAACTAGAAGAGTTACTGCACTCACCGTATACTGTCATAAACTAGAAGAGTTATTGCACCCACCGTATACAGTCATAAACTAGAAGTTATTGCACTCACCGTACACAGTCATAAACTAGAAGAGTTATTGCACTCACCGTACACAGTCATGCTCTCCTCGTCAGAGCCCAGGATGTTTGACGCAGTACACGTGTACTTGCCAAAATCGTTCTCATCCAGATTTCTCACTCTTAGACTCAATGTTATGGTATTATCTCCCTCTTCGTAAATCTCCACGCGGTATTTGATACTTTTGTGAATTTCCATGTCGTTTCGCTTCCATACTGTTATTTCTTGAGGATTCGCGGAAACTATGCATTCCAAAATGGTATCCTTCCCCATTTCCTGTCCGATCTTTTTATTTGGAAGACGGATTTCGGGAGGAACTGAAATAGAACAATGTTAATTATTGTGATGTACGACTTTACAAGGTTTGTCACGTTAAAAGCGAAAATAGGAGAGAAGAAGGAATAGAGAGAGTGACAGACACAAAGAGGTTAGTAGTAGTAGTAGCAGAGAGAGACACAGCGAGAAAGATATATATATATATATATATATATATATATATATATAGAGAGAGAGAGAGAGAGA
>JAULBS010070463.1:0-21787 GCA_032355785.1 Symmetromphalus regularis | reverse complement strand
GTGATTAATATTATAAAAGTTGATTAAAATACGAGAAATAACTAGCATTGCCTCACTAGAAAAAAGACCCAAGCTACACCAATGGAAAATAGGTTTTAAAAAATTTTAATGGGTCATTTTTGACAAAAAGTCTTTTGTGACGGTGGGCCACGTATTTTAGCAGTGGCGGATCTAGGTGTGGCCCCAGAGGCCAGAGCCTCCCCTAAATTTTCAGATATAATTATCTTTTTCCCCTATTAAAAGACGTTGGTGACCTTCGGTATCATATTATTGGAGGCCCCCATCAATCCCCCCCCCAATGTATTTCCTGGATCCCCCACCTGTTAGGTCACTAATAAAGCATCAACATTCATCTATCTTCACAATGGGGGGGGTGTTGGTGTTCACTCTCTTTAATGGTTGATATTCACTGTAACCTTTGTCGGAATCACTGCTGAAAAATAAAAATCCAATATAAATGTAATGTATTCAGGTCCAAATTTAAAAAAAAGTGCTTAGAAATCGATGTACGGGCATTTTTTAGGATTTGGTCCAACATAGTTTTCTAACCTAATTTGAGAGTGCTGAATCTGAAAAATTACGTTCAGTGGGTCAAAATGGCGAAAACAAAATGGATGCCTTGTTTGTTTGTTTGTTTGTTAGTTTAACGACCCCCCAGCACAAAAAAATAAACGATTGGCTATTGGGAGTCATACATTGGTGAAATGATAAAAAGTAAATAAAAAAAAAAAAAAATTCGGTGTAAAAGGCAAAATGGATGCCATATATTTATAAACCAAGAATAAAATTAGCTTCACATATTTATGATTTTCGACCATACAACGGAATTTTTCAGATTGCCAACATACTTTTTCGTAATCAGCGTCCTGAAATCATACTAAAAAAGTATGTTGGACCAAATCCTACATAACACATTTTCCGAAATTGGGACTGACTACACGAAGTTACCATGAAGGCTAGCCGATAGTGTGTATTAAAATATCCCTTGCTGCTTATGAGAATTTCAGAAATAATTTTATTGTTATTGAATGTGGTAAAATTATTAATATTCTCACTGATGTATACTATTTATTCATAAAGATATACTTACTGCTAAAACACGTTAAACCTGCTACTCTTCCAGTCAACCTAATTAAAAAATAAACAGTATAATGTATATTATGATTAATATTCTGCGTGGTATAATAATAATAATAATAATAATAACGTATAGGCTAGTCTCATTATATTACTTATAACATCTATTTTAGTCCCTTATTCCCCCATTTCATTTGAGAATTAAAATATTGTTTTCATGACTAAAACTGAATATGTTTTGGACATATCGTTCTGACATAGTGTAGTATTCGAAGTATTTTATTATTCAAAAAATACTTTACAAAATATTATTTCTTTAACTGTTAGTTTATATGACATAATTGTAGTGCTCATACAGAAGTTAAGAAACCCTCAGAATGATTAAGACAAATTCCTCCTCATTAAAGTGGTATCCCATAACGCTTATTAATTATATGTTAATAAAGAGATTTATAGACTATCCAATAAAATTCGTTTCCTAAAATGTGTACTCGGATAAATTTATTTGTAAAATAGATTTTTTAAAAATTAGGAGCTGGTAACGCCTATTTATCTACAGAAATTGTAAATAAAAGCAAAATTATAAGACAGTCAATAGAAATACTTGATATGAAAAGGTCTTGGTGGTTAGGCTCTATAGTAATTAACGTATTTATAAAATCACAGAAGTTATGTGAAAGTAAAATAATAACCTGTATATACTTACTCTAAGATTAATGTCAGGACAAAACATGACCATCTTAAAGCGTTCATGTTGACTGTAAAATGCGTTCTCACTCAGGACAGAATATTTTAATTTCTGGAATGAGAAATGAGAACTTGTATATGCATACCGACCGGAACTAACATGCAATCTTTCCAATCACGCGTCCAAAACAGGCTTTTTGCTACATTGTTAAGTGTATTACAGGTCTAGTGTAAATAGATATGCACGGGTGACCACGCGTCCAGTTCGCAGGTTAAAACAAGCCATCGTTTTGCAACCAGAAGGCTAGTGGCCCACAACTGGTATGACAAATGTGGTTTTTGGTTCTCTTGTCTGAGGGAAAACGCATTAAAGGATATCGAGTTGTTAATGGGGAAAAAACTACTCACGTTGTGTAGTGACATACAATTGTTGTTTTTGTAATACCAACATTAATCTTATGTCTTTTTTTAGTATTTCCAAAATTATTTACGTTTCTTTCTCGACATAGACAAAATGTTAACCCAAACTAAAGCTATAAACGAAACCCTTCTTTGGACGCACACGCTGACTCACGAAAAGGAAAGGAAGGGAAACCCAACACATTTTGTATCAAGCGGCTATTATTTGTCAAGCATATGGCGTTTGAGTGTCATGGTCTTCAGAGGAAAAACTATCACCATATAGGTTTATCTCACTGACAGGACAGCACGTAACACACCCTCTGTTACACCAGTTCTAGAAATAACTCGAAGGGGTATGTTTAAGGAGACCGATCCGATCATTCATCGCACCTCAGACTACTTGTCAACGGTCATGTTGAGCTATGGACAGACAGACAGACACACACACACACACACACACACACACACACACACACAACAACAACAACAGCAATAATAATGATGATGTTGGATGTTGATGATGATGACCATGTTGATGATGACCATGTTGATGATGATGATAATAAAATTTAAAAATCCATGATATTTTATTTACAGTTCATGACTTGGCAAGTCATCATAATATTATGGTGATTTCAAAATACAGTTCATGACTTGGCATGTCATCATAATATTATGGTGATTTCAAAATACAGTTCATGACTTGGCATGTCATCATAATATATTCCTTGGAAAACTTTGTTTAACGACACCCAGCACATTGTTTATCCAGCCAATATTAAGTGTCTGACATAATTATGATATTCTGTGACTATTGGTATTTAGAGAAAACCCGCTTCCCCCACAAAGGCTGCTCATTCTGAATAGCAGCAAGGGATCATACAACGGCCACGGCCTTTGATAAACCAGTGGTCGGCGCACTTTTAATGAGATTAATGTAGGATATATTTTTAACATACCTACTTCAGAAAACTATTCAAGAACACTCGTTGTGGGTATAGAGTTCCCTAACACAGAGTTCCCTCGAGATTGTACCGAAGAATTTTAATCATCTCATCAGAGTTGAACTGAACGTACATGTCAAGGCTTGAAACTCAAGGCTTGAGGCTTCAAAATCATAATTATAATGCCGTGCGCTTTCAGTAAGGAAATAGTTAACTCAACAAAAACAGACAGTGAATTGAAATTGGACTATACATGAAACGGTGGGCGAAAACAACTATTCTGCTTATTAGTGCATCCAGCCATATTTTAGTCTACTAATTAAGTTCATTGCAAGTCCAGTATACCAGTCATAATTATTAATATGATGTTAATGTTTTTGTGAAGCATTTTCTTCTTGAATCCTGTTGTTGAAACCCGTCCTTCAAGATAATATAAACAGAAACTGTACAATGGACTTAATCTGCTTGACCTTGGTTTAAGTTGACCTAATAACAATTAAGCCAGGTTCCATAAACAAGTAAGTTTATACTGTTAATCTAATAGAACCTGCATGTCAAAGTGACAAATTTGCCATGAATCCGGTGTGTGATTACTATTCCAAATAGGGGCGCAACGATACGGCCAAATACGTATTGCGATATATTGCGATACAGCAAACCCATATTGCAATACATATTACAATACAATTTTATTAATTACCAAGATGTGATAAATTCATATTTTGAAACTATCATACTAATTACTAAATATATCTCAGGCAGGCAGACCTGTACCAAGGTCTGATGAAAAAAGATAATATATAGACACAGTAGATTTATATGTTTTAATTAAGTTTAACGTTTACTTTTATAACTTACTGTCATAGTTATAGTCTTTATAATAATCGATACTCATAAGGTAGATATATCGCGATACACGAAACCATATCGCGGCATGTATTGCGCTCGGCAAGTATGGCAACATACCGGTATACCGGTATATCATTGCACCCCTACCGTTGATCCACTACGACCACCACCACAGACCAAAGTTGATAGCAATGGTCAACAGTGCATGTGTAATCCATTGGGTAACCAATTATTTGTATATGCAAGCTACGTGTGTGGAAAGTTATCTTCAGCGAGGCACTTTAATATAATGTGATTAATTTGCTATATTTTAATTTTTTATGTATTATTATCCCAACTTAATGATGGAATACTATTTGTTTCCATCTTGTTCCAAACATAATTACAAAAGAGAATAAAAAATATCAATATGATTATGCTTATTTGATATTTCAAAGAAAATACAGAATATATCAAAGCCTTTGCATGAATGACTTTGATGGTAGTTGTGGACCTCTGACTGAAACGAGAAATATACTAACGGATTTACTAAAGGGGAGTAATCCTACATTCAGTAGCTCAGGTCAAGGGTTTAACTTGCTATATCATTAAGTGAAGACAGACGTGAAAGAAGTCAGCAAACTGAACTATTCGTAATTTACAGAATGATATGGTCTGTGAAATGGTGTGTGAACAACTCATTTATACGCCATCTTGAACTCAAGGAATGCACGTATGTTTGTCAACAACCATTGCCTTATTTATTTTATTATTTATTACTTGTTTTCGCGCTTTTATCCAAAACAGGTGAAGTCTAACCTACGCACATTATATCGATTTATGATCAAGTTCTCGATGATGACCAAAGATATAAACTATATTAATTTAAGCAGTATTATAATGATCTTTAAAGATATGTTAATCTGTATATATATATGCTAAACAATCATTTATTATATGTATGATAATGCGGGTGTTTGACACGGTTTCCTAAATCACCGCCTTTTACTACACCAGTGGGGTATTTATTTGATACAAATTAAAAATAATATCTATTAAATTTAATAACTTCATTATTGTTTGTATAGTACACTTAAGTGGCTACAATAGGAACTTCATATGAAGAAAAAGAAACATTGTCTCCTTAATGAATTACAGTGATGTACTAACATTTGTAATTTGTGAAACTTGATGAGTTAACGAACACGTTTTAATTTAATTTTATTTTATTTAGTGGTGAAGTATTATAATAGAGTATATAATATCCCTGGCATCAGGGCCGGATTTAGACCTGGGTGCCCCTCAACATACAAATTAAACGACATGAAAAATTAAAAAATGAACGGATAGAACTAATTTTATAATTATTACATAAAGGAAGTACTAAGGTGTTTTTTTTGGGGGGTGTCCCCTCTACCTGGGGGCCCAGAGAAATTGCCCCCTTATAAATCCGGCCCTGCCTGGCATTGTAATAAAGTGGCCCATAGCATCATACTGTTCTCTATTCACCTTTAGAGTTAGTATTTTTAAGGATGCAAAAAGACTACAACTGCATTGCAAAACCTCCATTTATTAATATTCTTGTATTTTAATACCTTTTTTGTATTTGTTTTATTTAACGATACAATTAGTAAAGTAAAGTTTGTTTTATTTAACGACGCTACTTGAGCACATTGATTTTTATCTTATCGGCTATTGGACGTCAATCATATGGTCATTTTGACAATAATTTTAGAGGAAACCCGCTGCCGCCACATAGGCTACTTTTTTCCGAGAAGCAGCAAGGGATCTTTTATATGCACCGTCCCACAGACAGGACAGCACATACCACGGCCTTTGATAAACTAGTTGTGGACCTCTAGTTGGAACGGAAATACACAAATAGAGCACATTGATATATTAATCATCAAACATTTGGAAATGCTGACACGTAGTCAAGTGTGAGCTGGTTTCCAGTGAGTTTTGAATGATCGTCTTCAGCTTGAGAGTCTAGACTACTGAGACTAACGGTATTTTAATACCAGACGATGTATTTTAATACCAGAATATTTTTTAAAATGGAGATTTTGCAATGCAGTTGTAGTCATTTTGCATCCTTAAAAATACTAACACTAAATTTATATATAAAGAAGCATGCCATGGACCCCCCTTTGAACAACAACCCGACCCCCCACCCCTCAATATATTTAAATAAAATTTGGACACTACACATATCACTGAATGCTTATTTGTATAACAAAAAAATACAACCGATTCATTGTAGAACACAACGTTTTGGAAAAGTTTTGGTTTATTCTTTAATAATTCTAACCACATCGATCTCTGAACGGTTAGTTCCTACTGTATAGTCTTGAATGACCATTGGTAATAAGTCAAACTAAGTAAACTTCTTTCTTGGTTTTACACAATAGTCCTTTTATTACGTAAGACAAAATAATCGGACCATGGAGTGAAAGCTCTTTTAAGTTTGTTTATTGTGGCTCTCGGACTTAAAGTTTAGGCAAATCTTTTTAAAACAGACCACCTTTAATTAGTCCGATATTTGGTTTAGGTTGGCTAATAGAAATAGCCTCTATGCAATAGAAAAAGGCAATAAACAAATCAAAATTGCACTTTTGGCAGAATTCATGGCCATTTTATATCTTGCAATGTTAAAGAAATGAAAACACATATACACAAGCTCACACATACACAAACAACGTTCTTCATAGAGGATCAGAAAATAATTACGTCTCAACAATTATACTAGTATTCATCTATTCCAAAATGTACATATCTTTTAATCATCTGACTTTGACCATTGCGATTTCTTGACAACTGGTTCTCTCAAATCCATCTTTTGATTTGAAATAACACGCCAAATTTCTGTGGGTCCAGAATATTTTAAACCCAAGGTCTTGAAGATCCTTCAGTATCTTCAGCGAACGCAAATATGCTGCTCGGTCCAGCTCGTAAATCCACACAGCAGGCTTTGGATTCAAGGTCATATGGAGTTCAAGGTCAAGCGTTGTTACGTCATCCAGCAGACGACTCTTAATCATCTCTGGCAGGACCTTCCACTCCCAAGTCTCAATGTCCAGTTTTAAAACATCAATATGACGCTGTAAAGAAATATGAGTAATGTATATAATATTATTATTATTTTTAAAGTTAAAGAATCCGAGGAATCGGCATTATATAATTGCCCCCCCCCCTCGATGGATTTTCTGGATTCGCCACTGTATATGATAACAGAACATGAACAGAACAGAACAGAACACAGAATACAACAGTTTTACTGAATCCCAAGGTTTATAAAAAAAACACATAGTGAAGTTGAGCTGTGGAGTGAGAGGATGCACGTAGACCATATCTGGCCCACTGCATACAATAGGGAGCAGATTAAAGTATCCTAATTTCACAAATGATGTGTCAGGATTTCATCAAAGCGTTCCTAAATGCTACTGAGTACATAAGAAAAAAGAACAGAAAAGGCATTAAAATGTAAGTACATAAGATTCTACAGTCGATGTTGACAGTAACACATTGGTAAGTTGGAATATTTCAATCTTTAAATTTAAATGCTGTCAAACGCATCGGATTCTATCTATGAACGAACTTAACAAAATTAGAATATTGATATTAACATACATCTGCAAAACGAACGATACCTAGCGTTGTATAAACACAATAGCAGTTTATTAATTGTCTACTCTTTTTGATCAGCAGCAAGGTTTTATTGCTGGTGGATGTTTGCAATTGTTTTACCTCTTATTTTCATAACATTCAGGAGTGGCCCTTTTCAGAGGTAAACACCACCTATTCATGAAATCCTGGATCCGCCCTGGTTATTTATATGATTCGTTCTTTGTCCGATATACAGATCACAATACAAGTAAGGCCAATAAGAATAATGGCAAATAGGCCAAAAGATAAATAAAATGTAAGCTCATAAATTTATCTTCTTTTTAGCAAGCCCAGAAAGAGTTTATAAATGGTCTATTTTGAAATATTGCATTCCGTCTGCGAAGTTTATTGCAAATTGTGATGGGCAAAATGATCGACATATGTTAATTTCATACCCTGATATATAAGTTAAAAGAGAAACCAACCATACCATGGAGTGACCAAGTGACTGTCTGATTGTTCCAACTGTTTTCATTATCCAGCTGTCATTTGTTCCAGTTTTCGGATCACTGTTCATGTCAGACAGACCAATATTGTGAAAATGAACCAATTGACTTCGACGATAACTTTTAGTCTTCATACTGAAAATACAACCATAAAAACATGAGATTAGGACAATACAACTAGCAAATAGGACAAATTAGGACAATACAACCAGCAAATATGACAAATTAGGACAATACAACCAGCAAATATGACAAATTAGGACAATACAACTAGCAAACATGACATAAGTTAGGACAATACAACTAGAAAGTATAAGGTTAGGATAGGACTACAACCAGCAAGCATGAGTTTAGGATAGGACAATACAACCAGCAAACATGAGGTTAGGATAGGACAATACAACCAGCAAACATGAGGTTAGGACAATACAACCCAAATCATGATAAAGGTTAGGACAAAACAACCAGCAAACATGACATAAATTAGGACAAAACAACCAGAAAACATGACATAAGTTAGGATAATACAGCCAGGAAACATTTAATAAGTTTGGACAATACAACCAGCAAACATTAGGTTAGGACAATACAACCCAAATCATGATAAAGGTTAGGACATTATAGCCAGTAAACATAACGTAAGTTAGGACAAAACAACCAGAAAACATGACATAAGTTAGGATAATACAGTCAGGGAACATTTAATAAGTTAGGACATTACAGCCAGCAAACATGACATTTAATAAGTTAGGACATTACAGCCAGAAAACGTGACATTTATTAAAGTTAGGACAATACAGCCAGCAAACATGACATATAATAAGTTAGGACAAATAATTTAGTACTGTACATAAAGAATGGGTATACAGTAACTTTAAATATGTTTGTAATTCAGTGTAAAATTACGCTAACAAATTTAAATTTAACTTGATTAACATGGATAATATGTGGGGCCACATTTATTATCATACATTTCTTAAATGCAAATATTTAAGCACTTGTAAATGTATGTATATATAAGAGAAAAATCATGCCCTTTATGTTTCTTGTACAGAAATACGTTTTGAACACTATATACCTTTTATGATTTGGTTTGGTGAGTTTGCATTACGTTATTTAACTCAGTGATATTTTTAATGTTTTGTCATTTATATATTTAATCAAATAACGACCAAGAATAATTACTATTTATCAATTAATCCAACCCTGAGTGAATGCTTTACAGAGCTCAATGGGTAGACGTGCACAAGTTACACTGAAAAGTGGTCCACAAGTGGTTTATCAAAAGCTGTGCTACATGTATGTGCTATCTTGTCTGTGGAAAGTGCATATAAAAGATGCTTTCCTGCTAATTGGAAATATTAGCCTATGTTGTGGTAGCAGATTTCCTTTAAATACTCTAGCCCAGTTGTTCAAAGCATTGTTAAGCTAACCATGAATTAGATGAATATATCTCTTTAAAATATCTTCATAGAAAGTTCAAATATACTTCCGATTTGATTATTTATGGATACCTTAGGCTATAATAAACTAAGTTTCAACACATCTCTTCAATGACTATTTGCAATGATTTATAATTTGGTTTTGAAACATTCAGCTAACTTATGGTTAGATTAACCTTGCTTTGAACAACTGGGGCCTGATGCCTTGACACCTAATAGCTGCTGAATAAACAATGGGCTGCTGTGTTGTTAAAGAACCAATTATTTCCTTATACGTGTATTTTAATCATCTAAGCGTTTACCTTGGATCAAATGAATGGACTTCACACCCATATGTTGCTGCTATTTGATCATCGAATGAAAAGTCGAAAGCAATGCTGTAAGAAAAAAGACATGAACAATATTTTTAAATGTATACTGAAATGCTGCTAATAAAATGACACAAGAAAATAAACATCAAAAGGATATCTGATATAACGTTTTATTGTAACTGAGAACACAAAAATATTTATGGTATGTACCACTAATAATTATAATTAATCATATTAAATACATAAACAAATGCAGGGTATGAAATTAATCTGATTTAACCAGCCCCTTTCGATTATTTTGCTCAAAGGCCAATTATAATTTACCAAAACTACAGAGTGCTGGATAAAATTCTACCTAAACCATATATGCCCATTCTGGATTGATTAGAAAATATGATAATCTTTTTACATTGTTATAAGTATTAAAGTTTAGTTTCAAGAAATAGCTCTGAAATAGTGTGCCTGCCTGTGGTGAAATTGCTCCCATTCAGTTGACCCATTGGATAGTTTTTTGTTCCAGATAGTGGTCCATTCCTGTCATAATAAATGCAATGATTTGTGCCATCATGACAATAAGTATCTGGATTTAAAAGGTCACCTGCTGCTAACTGAAAAAGAGTAGCCTATGTGACTGTTGTTGGTTTCTTCTGTGAACGACATGTTCCAAATACTGTATATTTGACATAACAGCCACTCATTAACCAAAGTGCTGGGGTGTCATTAAACAAACATTCCTTTTAAATACAAAATGACTAAACATTTATGTTCAAAACCATATTTGTGTGCAAAGCAAAATATAAGATACATATTTAAAAGTGTGACAGCCTGCACTCATGAACCACTGTCAAAATTCCAATGATACCAGATGAAAGGTGAGCTCTACATGTTTCCTGTTCACGCGAACCAAGGAGGAGGGTGTAGGAAAGTGAAACCCATCTTGAACAAATGCTTAATTTTTAACTTTTCATCAATGTGCACACTTCCTATTTTGACAGAATTTTATGTCGTATCTTCCACTTCTCAAATTATTATAGCTGCTACTCTTCTTTAATTGTTTTAGAAAAACGAATTTGCCTCATCTACTGAAAAGCTTACCCTCCAGAATATACGAGACAATTCTTTTTAGGTCGGTATGGAATGTCGTCACAAATGTCCCAGCCACCATCTTTCAAATTGCCCATACGTACAATATGCTTGCAGTGGAAACCCAAGTTGTTTACAAATCTGAAAAACAAACAGTTGTGCAGAAGTTGACACAATTGTTACAGTTGTCACATGTTATATATTCAAAAACTCCCTCAGTTTTACCTATTGTTTTTAAGATAAATAATTTATTTATTTAACGAACCCCAGCACAAAATTAAACATCGGCTATTGGAGGTCACACTATGATTAATTCAAATATTTATACATTTTTCCAAACATATATACAAACAAATCAATTATATCAAAACGTAGGCCTATACACAATAATATTATTAAGATAAATAAAACAAAATCACCCACCTAACACCACTGCATCTTAAATTGAATCTGGAAAGGCAGTTAAGTTTTGATGTCTCCCTATCCATTGTTTCCATTGTTTATAGAAACAATTCTGAAATTTTCTGTTTTCCAGGCTTTATTTTATAAATATTTTTTTTCTTGATGAGTGACCAACATGGTAATGTTTTAGTATTACGAAAGACAAGTTAAATATGAATTATCTGAATTTTAAAAAAAAAGAATAAAAATATTTTAATAGAATGTATTCAAGACCGATAAATCCTGATTGATTTGTGACTGAAAAAGAATGAAACTTACTTGTGGTACAGACACGTCAGCTGCTTGTAACTCATCGCATCAAGAGTTGATTTTGGTGGGATAGTGATGGCGTCATCTTTGGGAATGTATTCCGACAGACATTCAACAAATACATGGTTTTCATTGACTTGGTATTCCTGAAAGCGATTGTTATACACCTTCAAACTTTACAAATATTTTAACAGGCATCAGCATAATACATATAGAGGTTACCACCATAAGCGTACGGGTTCCAATTTGTGTGTGTTGGAGGAGGGGTCGGGGGGGGGGGGATGTTTGCCCGAATTTAATGGTTTAAAAACAAAAAGTTCGAATCTCGATAATATATAACGTCATTTAATACACTTAAGACTGCAACACATTTTTACTGTAATGATATTAAAGAACAAAACAAAACCAACCACACAAGAAACTTGACTAATTCATGAATCTGGAATATCATTCAAGCTTTTGAAATAGTTTAATAGGCATCAAAATAATATATAGAGGTTACCACAAAAATTGAATTTGGAATATCATTCAAACTTTCGAAATAGTTTAACAGGCATCAAAATAATATATAGAGGTTACCACAAAACATGAATTTGGAATATCATTCAAGCTTTCGAAATAGTTTAACAGGCATCAACATAATATATAGAGGTTACCACAAAACATGAATTTGGAATATCATTCAAACTTTCGAAATAGTTTAACAGGCATCAAAATAATACACACAAAACGTGAATCTGGTAACCTACTGGTTATGAGGAAACTGATCAAGTCTTCAATTGCCATATTTTATTGTTACATCTTTGTTATTACCTTTTCCAATTACATCCATTCTTTACTTGTTATGAGAAATCTCTTAAGACTCAATCTCTTAAGGAATGGATCGAAATGCAGACAAGTTATAGAGGTATGAATGTTTGTATGTATGTATGTATGTATGTATGTATGTATGTATGTATGTATGTATGTATGTATGTATGTATCTGTTTATTGTATTTACATCCAGAAAGGTTCAAACATGCTCCCCGTGGGTACGCACCTGACACTAGTTCAGAAAATGTACCCAAATGGGGAGGGGTGGGAGTTGCTGGCAGCTATGGCGAAATAGTATTAAAATTAGTTGAAGTTGGATATATGAATGATTTATTTTAAATAACATTTTAAGTTATAGAGGTAAATTTGCAACTAAATAAATGAAAAAATACATGTGTAGGTAATGTAGTTAACTGCGACAAGACCGCATTCAGTGTACATGTTAATGAGTCTTAAAAAATTATAATGTTTAAAACGTGCAAACAAAGAAATTCACTGCAGGGAGTAGGGTGAAGGCTATATGTTATCAATGCTTGGCCGACTTTGCAAATACACAGATCCGCATAATGCTGACATATTTAAGAGAATATCGTAACTCATTTTGTCATATCTATGCAAAGGACCCTCCCGCATTCGACCTTTTCTTGTTTTATACATTGTAAATTACTGTTAGACATGCAGTATCCACCTCCCTATGGAATGGATACCCCGGATCTGTCCCTGATATGTACACAAAGTATCGATGGTACTTACATGCAGAGAAGTGTCGTCTGTCACGGTAAAAATACCTGTCTGTATGACCATGTACAATACTGTCAAAAAGATAAAGACGAACAGTGCAACCATCGTGACCGTACTCCGTCTCCATCGTACCACACCCATTGCCTTTGCCTGGTAAACTGAAAATAAGCTAGACTTGAACCTCTCGTCGGTGGTTCTCTAATGTACACTCCATGATTATGAACAATAGCGTTTAATGTTAATAATTTAAATTAATATGCACGTCTGTACATTAAGACTAAGCTAAATTAATCAATTATTATCGACCATCTACTGGACTGCCTTGACATATATCGGTAACAGGTGGGCTTATATAGCAGGGTGGGGAGCTAAAAAATTAACATAACAAATGATGATGGAGGTCGTGAATATAAAATAATGACATTTTTTCTATCGATCAGACCTTATACTTTTTAGTATGTTCCTAGAAAACCACACTTATTTATTGTTTAGGCCTTATCGTTTCCGATGGTTTACTTGGGCGTAGCCAGAGAGGTAAAAACGCAGAGGCAAACCCAGACGCTGGACGCTTGAACCATATGAATAATAAATTCCAGACGTGGCAATCGCCTCGTCTGCCTAATACTGTCAACGCTAGAGGTTTATATATAATATTGTAAACATATGTTTAAATATATGTAAAATTTGTTAATTCGTCACATTAAACCTTATAATGAAACATAATACTGCATTTACCTCTGTACAATATTCCGCAACCCATGAGATGTTCATTTCAAAACGAACATTTTGCACGTGCGAAACGTGCACATATTTAAATAAATTTCATTATTAATATAATTATTGTTAGGTTATATTTTCTTATGCAATTTTGTTGATGCGTGGACAAGTATGAAATAGTTTACAATTTTAAGATGACATTTGCAGGCCAAAACAAGGGGTAGGTAGATAGGCCAATTGGCATGGACCTATAATTTTGAGGGGCCTTCACACCCTGGTATCTAGTACTGATTACAAAAATACTTAATAAGTCGTTTGAAATAGGGCCTACATTTCCAATCTGGCCTGAACCTATTTCCAGCCTTGCACGGGCCGGGACATTGTCAACGTTTTGCGTTAGCTCAGTTTTATATTAAGGACAGGGAGGTAACTCTGGTACAGCGCCCGTCTTTAGGGCAATGGGTCGTCGAATCGATCCCTCTCGGTGGATCAACTTTGCTGTTTTCCGTTTCATACATTTGTGACAACTGGTAATCAGAGATTTTGAATGTACTGTCATATCTGCTGGGAAGTAGATTTATTCAAAGCTTATGGTTCCTCGATGTGGTTTTTGCGGTGATCTTCTGTAGACCATGAGTCATAAATTCGTACATATGACTTCTAAAAGCTGCTGACTAAAGAATGTGCTGAGTAATCAATAATAAAACAGCAACAACAACAACAACATAACATTGTTGATTATTTCCGATATAGAATAATACACTTTCACTTGAATATCATTTTTATATGGTGGAATTTCGCCTACAGCCATTTTACCTACAAAAAATGTAATTACGGGATGCCCATAGTCCAATTCTGGAGATATGGGCTGGTGTCTGATGACGTTCTTTATTAAAACAAAATTTAAAGGAATATTATAGGGTGTTCTATAATTTAACATCTTTTTGTAATAAACTACAGAAATACAACCATACTTTAAAAAAGTAATATATTTTTACATGTCTTATTTTACATTTTATGACGACTGCCACTTTAACATCGGACCGAGGATTTTTAAAACTAGAAGCCATTTTGAATTTGATGATGACTTTACACGACATGTTTTCATCCTCATAACTTAACTGCCTAAGTGCGCATTGATGTAGGAAATTTTTACAGCTTATGGCAACTGTTATAAGAAGTGAGTTATGCTGAAAATCTCAAAATGGCCAAACAAATGACACTTAGGTTTTGAGGGTGACGACGTGTAAATATGTATATAACCATCAGCACATTTAAAGCAGTCGTCATCGCTACATAAAGGTTTGGAGTGGTCTATTATATGTTACTACTCATGTGATAACTTATTATATCCAATTCCCTGCAGATATCACAGTACATTCATAGTTTTTGATGTACCAATTGTCCATTCCATAAACAATGTTGTTTCGTCTTTTTAATAATAATAAAACATATAAATAAATAAAATATAATTCATGATTGCAGAAAAATATTAATTTTTATAAGAGTATGGTTGTATTTGTGTAGATTATTATTAAAATGTTAAATTATTTGACACCCTATAATATAGCTTTAATGTATATACATATGTAAGTTATTCTAAAAATACGATTCAATCTATATTGTTGATAGCTCATATCTATACAGTTCACGGTCGAAAAAATGCTGTTCAAACCGATTTTCGTAACAAATATAAATAAATAAATCATCTCAAGCCAAGATATTTGTATTAGCAGAAAAATAAACAGAATAAAAGACGAATACCTGCATGCATTGTGGCTGAATCCTGGTTTGTGAGCACTCACGACCAGCTGAAATATGCGGAATTAGTTAATCCTTAATTGCATAACAGTTATATCCGAAACCAACATGTTAGGCTAAAGTGGTTCACATGAATGAACATAAAGTGTTTGTACCTGTTCAGTACTGGTTTTGAGAGTGATATAATGAAGTGTTTCCGATTAGGCCAAATAAAATAAATTCCCGGTTTATCAAAAGTAACTTTTAAAACTTTAAATGAGGCATGCGGTTTTATTTATTTTTTAATTTTTTTCACTTTTTTTTTTTTATGTCCCTTTAAAACATGCCTTAAAACAAGAAAGGGTCCCACATATTGACTCTCATTCTCAGGACCAATTGGTCTTTTGGTCTTCTATCAATCAAAAAGACATTTTCTGGTGACTAGAGACCATCAGTTGCAATGTGTTGCAGGTATAGTCTCTTCAAAAGATTTTTTGTCTTGTACTATACAGATATTCCACAGCCATGAGGAGAAACTTTAGAAAAGCAGTGTTCAGTGTTAAAATACAAGACTGCTTATTTTTTATCAAAGGCAGTTGTTATAATTGAACAATAAAACAAGTAATTCTGTATGTACACGTCTTGGGCTTTTACTGATATCATTTCCAGAAAATTTGCATGTCTTATAAAAGGCCGTCTCCTTCCCATTCCATCAAAATTTAAAGAGTGGCCTATTTGCCTATTTACTGCCTGTTCAACACCAATATCCTCCTACCCAGAGCCCACACACTAAGAGGACAGTTTAGGTTACATTCCCAGCTCATATAACCGGAGCGTGAATTTCCTCATACGCATTAAAAGTTGGAATTAGATCATCAGAAGCTACCATGCGGGGTAGAAACAGACAAACACTGGGATGAATATTTATCAAAAAGATTAATATTTAGTTTTTCTTAAAACCTATTTAGAATATTATACATTTTATCAATAGAGGACATCCGAAAATTGCACTCTGGACTGACAAAATTGTTAGGTGTCATTTTTCCGTTTTGTCGATCTGTGTTACAATATATCTGTGTCATCCATTTTTTTACGCACAACCCTGGACATGACACGTATGGCCACAGACTAGAGTGACCTCCCCATGATTTACCATAACACTGAAATATTTGCAGATACGCTACCGTTTGAGCTAGTTCTAGTGCTCTGGAATAACAGTTGTAAATGTGATGCCCGCAAGCGTTATTAATAGAACAGCATATTAACTACTAAAATAGCTTTCTGGCCATGACAGCCCCTGAAAGTGAGGTGATATTTGTATAAAATGTTGTCCAAAATGGACGGGTTGCTTATTGGTTGGCATCCCGTCCAATGTGGGCTATATACCCGCTATAGAGCGAAACCCTGCAATTTTCTGGCTTCAATTTTCGACCAAAACATTACAAGAAATATCTAGATATACAATAAAATTGCCAACTTAAGCGCTTATTACATCCCTTTTCACAGTAAATCCCACAGTATCCACCGATTTCGGCTTCAACCGCCGACAGATTTTAAAGCAACATGGCGGTCGAACAAATACGAAACTTTCAGGAAGGGGAGGAATTGGAAATGAACAGAGGGATTGTTGGCAGGTTGGAGGAGTGGCGGTGCGTGTTGTCAATAAAAATAGTAATATATTACATTGTGACTGGTTTATTTTATTTTGTTTTTTAATTACTCTACAGAGATAGCGGATGAACTGAAAGTTTCGTATTTGTAACGTATTTGTTCGACCGCCATGTTGTTTTTAATGTGTCCGTGGTTGAAGACGAACTGAACTTAATGCAATAACCAATAATCAATAAGCATTAAGTTCCTGAACTGTAAAATGCACTGAAATGGGTGTGATTTGGCTTTTTATTCCATGTGTGTTTGTTTACATCAAGATTGTAAACAAACGAACTGGACAAGATGTTGTCCTTTTGAGAGTACATTCCCCACTGGCAAATAACGTTTCATGTGTAATATCAATGGTTTATTGAGTTTAATGCACGTACTGTGGCCATAGAAAAATTAATTGTGGTCTGAGGCCACGTATCATGATGACTGATTTATTCAGCTGCGTTCAGGGCGAAATCGCTAGCTAGACAAGTTATTACGCTTCATGTTAAACCCAATGAGAACATTTGGTACACAGCGGCCGCGTATTTTAGTATATCCTGAACGCAAAGCTGGATTCGTTCTGGTATGTCTAGCATTGCTTTGGATGTGATAAGTTTGGCATTTTGAGGTAAAAAAAAATATTTAAAAAATATAAATTGATGCGGCGCAATTTCCTTATGCGGGCGCTGATGATATACCTGGAATTTATTTATTTAGCCTTAGTAAATGAGTGTGCTATAGTGCTCTGGAAAAGAAAAGTTTGTTTTATTTAACGACGCCTCTAAAGCACATTGATTTTTATCTGATCATCGGCTATTGGATGTCATACGTTTGGTCATTCTGACATATGTCTTTAGAAGAAACCCGCTGCCCCCACACAATCAGTATCCTTCTGATAAGCAGTAAGGAATCTTTTATATGCACCGTCCCACAGACAGGACAGCACATACCACCGCCTTTGATAAACCAGTTGTGGACCACTAGCTGGAATAGAAAATAGCCCGAACTGCAAATGGGTCCACTGAGAAGGATCGATCCGACGACCGACAGGTACACAGGCAGATACGCTACCGTTTGAGCTAGCTCTAGTGCTCTGGAATAACAGTGGTAAATGTGATGCCCGCAAGCGTTATTAACAGAACAGCATATTAACTACTGAAATAAATTATTTCACCGAGTTCTGCTAGTACACGTGGAAATACATCAAAATGACGTTTGTCAATGTCCCTGGTGAAAATAAATGTCAAATATTGCATAATATAAACTCCGTTCTCTTGTTGTATTTTAGGTGACTTTCATTTTTCGCTGAACGCAAATGTTTGTAAAATTAATGGTCATGGTTTTACGAATAAAATAAGACATACTTTAATAAAATCGTATTAGGCCTATTGTGTTTGTCATTGTGGGTTGTGCAGACATCAAAACACATAAATTAATTTACTAGTGCCTTCAGTACTTGAAACAATATTTATATTCCATATAGGACCCCGTGGGCTAATATGTAGTCTACATGTGAAGCAGTTAACAACAACGATAATTGTTTACGATCGCTAGATCGGCCTAATAGAGGAATGTCTAAATACATGTACCGTATACATGTGGTCTTAGCGCAAATATACCGAATTACATAGGGGGCCTATAATGGTGCCAATCCTTGGAGGAATGGGGGGGGGGGCATATTTTGGGCAGGATGCTCCCCCCACTTCCAAGATGCAATTTTCGCCCTTGAAACCACTTACTAGTATACCCTTAGTCGTGTATAATTAGTGATTAACTGTTGTTCTTTTTTTTAAAAAAAGGTTCGGACTTTCTAAACACGCAGAATAATAAATAAAGAAAAAAAACTTCAAAAAAAGAAAAGAAAAAAAAGGCCTGAAATAAAAAAATAAAATTTCATATTTTATCCCATGTGACCTGTTTTTCTCAATACAGATACAAGTTGCATCTGTAGGTGATCTCAATACACTGAAAAACGTCCAGAATATTTAAAATAAAAATTTCCTAACAACTTTTAGTCTTACTAAATTGTCATAGAAAAACTGAGCCATTGTCGCACATTTTAGAATATGACAGACTATCAGCTATAAAAACACTCAGCACTAAATATGTGGGCAGACATGATAGTACGTATCATGGCCGTTGATAAACCAGTTGTCTGACATCCATGATGTTTTATTGTAGGCCATCTGCCACCCCCAATAGCCACGCCTTCACCTCCAAATACAAAGATCAACATACTGAAATGTGTAACAATATATACTATTATATATGTGTACACTTCAACTCATTAAACTTTTTTTCTCTCCAGTGTTCCAGTTACTGAACATAATACTGTCTAGCCATAAAAACTACAAAGTTCACTGTGATCTTTGGGGAAAACAGGCAGTACGTCGTATTATAATTACGTGTAAAACAACATGCTGAATATAAAGATTATGGTTTACAAATATAAAAATACTTGTATATAGATCAAGTTTGGTAATAACCTTTTACATTTAAATGTATACTAGTACAACAATCTTAAAGGTTGGTAACCAACTGATTAATATATTTTACAAACATTATTTGTTCAAAGTTCAGCAAATAATATTTCAAACATATGAAATATCTTTATATTTTGAAACAACTGTCTGTGCATGTTTATTAATAACATTTGTACGCATATAACTTGTCTCGCCTCTTCACGTATATTTGCTCCACTTATTGAAACAGTTCCAAGTTAAAGTTTTACAGTGATGGTAGAATGGAGATAAACATACTCATAATTTCATTTTTTATTTGTGTAGTTATCAAGGATTTGAAATCCAAAAATGTTACATTTAAAACCTCACACTAACGCTTTCGGTTTTAAAAGTCAGTTAGGAGATTAAGGTTGAAATAATCTACCTGCACCACATATTGTACCTTTCTTCCGCCGTAATTATTAATTTTAAGTTTTACTTTTAAGTTTAAACTATATAACGATCTATTGCATGGTTCTCTTGCTCATTTGCATTTTCACTTTTTGGCTGGTTCTTTATTGGCAGGTTTCTGTTACCTTTTGGTGTGTTTTGTACTGTTACTCGGTTTTTCTACGTTTTTCTTTGCATTTTTACAAGTCAGAAAATTGAGCACATCCCCGTGAGAAAGAGGGTCAAATGTACTGAAGAATGCATCAGAAGGTTTCTCAGGCAGAACCAATGCATGCCTATTTGCTGTATTCTGTATGGAAAACTCGAACGGATACCTATCGTGGACTGGTTCGTGTGGTACTCTAATATCCTGATCACATTCTAGTTCTTCGTGTACTATGTTAATATAATTTGGAAATATCTCATCTCTCTCATGTTTTGTCGTATCTTTGAAGTGTTTGTCCTTACAGAGGACATTTAGCGTTTTCCTCGATGTTTTTGCTTCAGGTGACAGGTTTGTATCCATTATATGACTGACATGATCATTTGAAACAAGGGAATGAGCATTTCGTTTCTTCAGTAACTTTTCGTCTTTCAAGACAGAACGATGGAGTTCTTGCATTTGTTCATTGTTTAACCTTCTCAAACATGTTAGATTAGTCTTGTAGTATGGACTATCTTTAAAGGGCCCAAATATACTATTGCTATTGTTAGGGTTTCCAAACCCATCTTTTTGAAATATTTTGTTGGATTTACGAAAATGGCTTTTAACTCCATGTTTATTCAATTCTTCACGGTAAGGAAACAAAAACATTCGTCTCTCTCTGGTTTTTGTATCCCCTATCGGTCTCTCATTTTTGGTATCATGTTTGGCATCACTAATGATACTAACAGTGCCTGCTGCATTGGTGTCACTGAAAATCTCATTAGATTCGTTGTTTTCTTTGCTATCATAATCATCTTCGACCTTGTGTTGATCCTCCTGCGACCTTTCATTACTCTTTGAAGCAAACGTGCATATTCCATTATGTTGCTGTTCTTGGAATGATTGATGGTATTTTAAACATTCCACTTTACTGGGTGATTTTGAAAACGACTGATGACAATTTTCGCAGACTGGCGAAGGTACGGAAAGTATCCACTCCATTACTATAATAATAAATAAATATTAAAATCAGTTAACCTAAAATGTGATTTCCTTGCTTCTTTAAAATCAGTTTTTTTCAACTACTGTTATGGGGGGTTATAGCCCGAGAAGATATATTTTAAGTTTTTAATTAGATAATTTTAAACGCTTTTATGTGGAAGGGAGGGGGGGGGGGCGGTAGTATTATACTAATATAGCTCGAGAAGATTTATTTGACGTTAGATGATTTAATACCTGTTTGGGGAGGTGCGGTTTTTTTTTGGGGGGGGAGGGTCAAGGGGTAAATGTATATGCATTAAAGCAATTTTTCAAAACTTACACTTGTATATAGTCAATCTTTGATCAGCAGCATTCTGATTTTTGGTGCCAATAATGGCAATATTTTCCAGTCCTGATCGGCTGATGTCCATATATTTCAACATCCGGTTAGTCTGAAAAATATAAGAAGCCTAACGCTAAATTGATGTAAAACCGAAAATTATCACAAGTAATATATA